>VWZP01005995.1:37980-134565 GCA_013396995.1 Dicaeum eximium | reverse complement strand
TCTATTTCTATTTCTATTTCTATTTCTATTTCTATTTCTATTTCTATTTCTATTTCTATTTCTACCTATGTCTAAAAGTTTTGGGTTTTTTTAAGGAATGCTTTCTGAACTACCTGACCAGCCTTGAGATGGTTTTACCGGCAGTTGATTTAACTAAACTAGAACAAATTATTAGGCAAAAGCTCCTTTAGCAAAGTGCTGTGAATCCACCAGGCACTATTGTTGTGCCATTTTTTTTTAATAGACAGGAAAGAGGTTGCAAACAGCAAAATTTGTCCCACATTGGCTTCAGTGCTGCCACCTGCCCTTACCTGGGGGTCTGGGGGGGAGAGCTCAGGTGTTGTGTGCACACCTGCAGAGGTTTCTTGTCTCCATCTGAGTGCAGCAAGGCTCTGTTTGGGCAGGAGGGGCTTTCAAGGCACCTTGCAAAGATTTCTGTGATGCAAACCTTTGACTGACTGCCCAGCAAAAGATTGGTAGATGAAAATATAGTGATGAATTGTCATGCAGTTATTTGTAGTTTAAAAAAAAAAACAGCTTTGAAAGAAGAGAGGGATTTTCTTACAGAAGGAGATTTTAAAAGGTCTTGGTGGTTTCTTCTCTCAGTTCCTACTTGGTGAGAGCTGCTGCTCAGCAATTTTCTTCCTTTGTTTAGTCTTGATGAGCCATGATGGGGGTTTTGATTGTGTTGTTTTGGTTTTTGTGTTTTTTGTTTTTTTTTGGTTGGTTTCTTTTTCCTAATACTTTATTTTATTTTACTTATTCCTTTTGAACACGAGCTGAAAACAGTTGGTGCTTCTGAATACCATGAAAGCTGGTGGGGGAAGGAGCAGGTGATGCAGAGGGTTTGGTTGGAGCTCTGATGTTGTAGATTTTTCATCACCTCGTATCAGGTTATATTCATAGTGAAGGGTTAAAGGCTAATTAGGCAAATATATCATTCATCAGGGATGGGTTAACCAGTCTGGAAAATCTAAACAAGATAACAGAGTGCTCCAAATTGCAGCTAAGCAGAGTCTTGTCCATTGGAACCAAAGCTAAAGAAGCTGTTTGGCTTAAATTAACTCTCTGAAGCTTCATCCAGAGTCTGCCTGTTACCAATCACATTATTGTCTTTCAACTCATGAGAGAAGCATTCAGAACATTTCAATAGTAGCTCTGTTTCTTTTTTCTTTTTATTTGTGGCTTATTCTCAGTGTGCTGGTTTGACAGAGCTGTTATTTCACATAAACATGTGGCTAAACAAGTCGTTTTACAAGCAAAGCAGCTTCTGAAATTGCTTGGAAGAACCTCTGAGATACTTTTCCATCAGTATCCATGCTAATGACTCGTGCTCCTTCTCATCAGACCCAGAGAGGGATTCAGATATTCAGGACAGTTGTCAGACCTTGTGAGTTCCCTCCCCTCCATGAACTTGGTTGTAACATGAAGATGAATTTGAGGTTTTTCTGGGAAGTGGGGATGGGCAGAGTTAGAAACTCCTCCTGGCCTGGGGAGAGCAGGCTGGACTGCCAGGGAAAGGCTTTGGATCAAGTGGAGAAGGAAATTTGCTTTGTGAGCATAACCTCTAATTTTGCCAGTGTATTGATGATAAACCTCAAGCATGTCCTACAGTGAAATGTCAGCACTGTGCTGCAGAAAATCTCCTGGGATTCTTTCCGACAGTCTGTGCTTGGCAGTGTTAAATGCAGAAGTGTACAGTGCTTTCAGATCCATCTTCGTACCACGGATATCAGAGTTCACTGGTTAAAAATGGGAAACATCCCAAATGATGCTAGTTAGGCTAGGCCCCAAATAATTTAATTTAACTGTGCATTACTTCAGTTGTTATAGTATCAGAGAATCAAATAATCACTTACGGAACATTTTCGCAGCAGATGACCAAAATGTTTTATTGCTCAATACCAATCACTGGATTAGGAAAATGGATTACAACTGTGAGTAATGAGTTCCTAAAGCCCTTGAATGATACGATTTCTGTAAATATCTGCTTGATTTCATTAGCCTTGAGCATTCAGAGAAATAAACTGACTACAACATTCGCCTGTAACCTCCTATTTTGTACTGAATTTACTCTGTGTATTTATTGATATACAAGGGAGATCTAACTGGGAGTCACTTCAGTGAATGGACTTGGTTTGAATAACTGAGAGGAGCTAAAGAACTGCTGTGCTTGAGCATGGTGCAGTTCTGCTCAGACCTGTGCTTACAGCAAGGGAAGAGTGAGCTTGTAAAACAATAGCAGGGAAAATCAAAAGACTTGGTGTTTAGAGAGTCTTACTTAATATTCAATACAATCCTTATAAGATGCTTTCTGCCAACATTATCCTTTTTAATCTTTTGCCTGTAGGGATCTCTCACTTAGTGGAAGCTGAGCTCTGAAATCAGGGTGCAGCTGCCATAGTGAAATGTTTGAATTAAGTCTCAGTGTAGTCACAGGAGTATTTTATCCCTTTCCTGTCCAGCTGTGGAGAGTTCACTGCTGAGCTAGTACAGAAACATGTACTCAGTTTTCTCTGTCTAAAATAGCAGACAATAGCAGTAAAATACACCAGAAATAAACCGTGAGTGAGGTGTAGTCCTCTTCTCCCCTGCCTGACCTTTATAAAGGTTTGAAATGTTTTTCTCAGATTTGAGTGATAAATTATAACTTCAGTATTGATCCAACTGGAAGACCAGTCCTGTAGGCATAAACTCTCTGTTTTAAGTCACATAGTGAAAAATATCCTGTCTATAAGTGGGAAAGAAAAGCCTTAAGAATACAAAGGTTGGTAATTAAGCTTGTTAACAGGGACAGTTTGGGGGAAATGTTTTGAGGGGTAAAGGACCTGCAGGACCATCTGCATTGGCATAGAACTCTAATACTCTTCACGCACCTTTCTGCTGAGGAGTATTTGCCTTTCAAAATACTTTTGCTGAATAGATGAACCTACAGCACTGAAAGTTGGCCTTTAGGGGCTGCTAACTGTGTGATTAATTCACAAAACTGCTCATGGAAAACCTCGCCATGAGCACCTTGCCTTTGGACCAGCCTGGTGCTGCTGTGCTCGTTGGAAGGTCAGGGGAACGGCAGCCATGGGCAGCATGATTTGATCTGATTTTCTGTGCGTTTAGCATCTTCCCTGATGCTGTCAATGGGAGGCTGCAGCTCTGTTTAGCAGGAAAGTGCCCCATGCTTGTGCCAGCACGTCCCTCCCTGCTGGAACTTGCTGTCTCCACCAAGTGTGTCCCACCTGCAGGAGCAGCAATCCCGGGAAGATGGACAGCACGAGGGACAGGGGCAAACCCTGCCAGCTCAGCCTCTTCTGAGCAGTGATCCTGTGCAGAATTTACAGAAAACTGCTCATCAGGTCGCTCAGAGCAGAAATGGGCGCTGGGCAGCTGTGTGAGGGGTGCAGGAGGTGGATGGGCTTGAGGGACCTAAATTCCACCCCCAACATATGGAATAAAGGGATTCCTGTGGAGATCAGCACTGCAGACACAGCTGTTCCCTCTCCACCTTGCTGTCTCATCCCTTGGTTCCTGCCTCTTACAGCAGCTGTGATGAAGACACCAAATTATCCCAGTTTCACTTCGGGGTTTACCAAACTTTTCTTTTTAAAGACCTTGTCCTAAGAACAGAGCCATTCCCGTTTGTCTGTCTTTATCCCTGACTCCTGAGGTTTGCTTTTGGCCTGGATTGATCCTGAATTTTCGTGGTCCTGCCATCAGATCTTTGTGCAGCTGAGGGGGAAAGGCAGGGAAGGAGCCCTTGAGAGCTCCCAGCTCTGTGTGAGAAACCTGAGTGGAGGAAATCAGCTCTTTCTGATGTCCTGCTTTGTGCAACAGCTGTGCTGAAGTCAGCACAGGGTGGGGAATGGAAGTCCTGCACCTGCCTATTGATTTCCTTGGGAATGTTCTTCCATTTGTGCCCTTTCTCCACGGTTCCATTTTGCGGTGTGTGTTTGAAAGGTTGCAGATAACTCCCGACAAGACAATGCACTGTTTTTCTGTCTAGCTCACTAAATTCCCTTCCCAACTCTTTTTCTGAGCTTCTCCCTCAAGTCAGACATTGCTACTTCCAAGTTTCAGCCCTGATTGCCTGGTGGTAATGGAATTACTAATAACATTTAAAAACTTTTAGGAGCTGTTGTCCGATATTTTATTAAAGAGACTAAAAATACACAGTGAACTCCATGCAGATTCTCTGTAGAGAAGGGGGCTAAAGAGATCAGATTTTATTGGGCTGCCACCAGACTGGGTTTAGATTCTGTCCTTTTCTGATTGCAAGCAAAGGTCAAAGTGGCAGCAGGAGAGATAGTGAATAAAAATAAAGCTGTGACCTGTCTGCCCAGCCAAAGCTGTTGGATTCCAGCTGTTTAGAGACCAATATTTTTAAAGCATTCAGCAACAGAATTGTTTGCCAGATCACCATGATTGGATTTGGAATTACTGACTTTTCCCTCCTAAACACTCTCTGTTGCCTTTGCAGGCTTATTGGTGGAATATTTTTGCAAAGGCTGGCATCATTTATGAGGGTTGATACAGGTTTCAGTCTTCAGATCTGTTTTGTCCTGAGGGATTTCTTTTCTCTTCTTAAATGATTTCTCAGGATTGCTCAAGTGAGCATTTCCTGGTGGAGGAGCAGCAGCCATGGTATACTCTGGTTACTTTTCTGCACCTATGGATGTATAATGCCGGGTTTAAGTAGGTGGTTTAACATTTGTGCTTTACTTCTTTTGGCTTCTAACTGTAACAATCTAGGTTTAGCCATGACTTCAATTTTTCCAAAATACATTTTAATTTTATTTGGTTAGTTTGTTCAGCTTTTCCTTTTCTCTCTATGAAAATGTCATCACAGAGTTTATACAGGAGATGGAATCATAGAATGGTTTGGATTGTGAAGGACCTTAAAGCTCATCCTATTCTACCCCCTGCCATGGCAGGGACACCTTCCACTATCCCAGGCTGCTCCAAGCCCCATCCAACCTGGGCTGCGACACTGCCAGGGCCTGCCCACACTCACAGGGAGCAATTCCTTCCCAATATTCAATAAAACATTCCCTCTTTCAGTTTAAAAACATTGCCCCTTGTCCTGTTATATACAGGACTTGGTAAGAAAGTCCCTCTCTTTTACACCATATTTTCATATTGAAAGGCCAGAGCTGGGCCTTCCTGGACTCAGAGCAAGCTGCTGTTTTGATGTGTGGCAGTACAATTCACAGGGAAAAACCCCAAACACCTTGAATTTAAGAAATGGATACAGCAGTGCAGGGGAGTGCAGAGGTCAGGGTGGTTTTTCACCCATCAGCGAGCCCCATGTGGGTTTTGCAAGTACCCAAACACTGTGTGAGAGAAGTGAAGTAAATCTATTTGCTTGTTCCTTCAGTGAATCCACCTCTCTGAGTAGTGGCTACAATTCCTTGAAGGGTCTGTGCCTACAATTTCCCTGCAGTAATAAACAACACTGCCTGAATGGCTTTTCCATCCAGAAACAAGATCTATATTTGTGTCTTTATTTCCATATTAGCAAGGCCCTTTCAGAGGAGGATCAAAGCTCAACGCTATGCTTAAGTTACAAAAATAGATATAAAATCCATGTTTTATATTTCCTCCCGCAAGAACTCCCTCAAAGGTGAGCACCTGGAAGGTGGGTCCCTGCACATAGGAATTTTAAAATCAATTTCTTCAAACGAAGCTGAAGAGGGATGTGGGCTGTGAGGGGCAGCTCTGTGTCTCGGTGAGAGCTGCTGCCCCAGCCCTATTACATAAAGCAGGTCTAAGCTGCTAGGGATGCTTAGTACAGCCTAAACTGGATAAACAGGATGTAGTAAACAGATTACAGCAGTGTTTATTGGGAATTCCTTCTGATGTGGGGGCTGAAGGGACCGTGAACGCTGTGTATGGAGGGGAAAATGAAGAGGTGCTGTGCTGTTGAACAGTTTTGGGATTAACTGAGCACTGACTGCAAAGATTCCTCTGAGGAGAAGGAAAAACCAGGCAGCTTGGCTGAAGTGGGTGGAGATAAAGACGCCGTGGGTTTGGAAGGTATGTTTTGAGCTCTGGGGATTACACGGACTTGGTAGTTTTTTAGAGCTTGCCATTGATATTGTAATGAGCTTTAAATAGCTGATTGCAGCTCCTCGGTGCCCCCGGGGCTGACCCTGTCACACAGGGCAGGGACACGGCCCCAGGTGACACCAGGCTCCTGAAAATGTCAGCTCATCCTGACTCACTGCAGGAGCTGCTCCTGAGGAGGAGGAGGAGGAGGAGGGATTGCACCATCCCCATCGCCAGAAGCCTCCCGCTGCCCATGGCTTTGGAGCTGTGGATGGGGCTAGCTGGGAGATGGCCCAGGTGGCAGAGGTGTGAGGAGCAGGGACCTCCGTGTCACCCCTGTGTGTCACTACAGGGACAGCTCTCTGCTTCAGCCTTTGGGCCATTTCCTTCCACAGCAGCCAAGGAAATGGCAATTCCTGCAGTCAGAACGCGATGGGCAGATCCCAAAAGTTTTAAAATGTTACTATTAATTCCATTACCACCAGGCAATCTGGGCTGAAATTTGGAAGTAGCAATGTCTGACTCCAGGGACAAGCTCAGAAAAGAAGTCTTTTTGTCTGAGAAAGGCCAGCTGAGCACTGGAAAAGACAGAAGCAGGACTGGCCTGGTGCCCACAGTGTTTAAAAAGGTAAAACCCATCATGTTTGTCCTGCTTCAACAACATCCGAGACCTTGATGTTTCTGCAGTGAGATCCTTGTGCCCGATGTGATTGCAGATCTTCATCAAGAAGATGGGCAGAAGCAAGCAGGAAAGAGAAATGCCAGAGAAATATCTTAAACCAGATCAAATAAATGCAAAATCATTTCAGTTAATGCCGAGAACAAGTTCCAATGAAAATAACTGTTCTCAAAAAACTTGGAGCTTAATGTGAACCAGGCATTTTTGTTCTGAAACAAATTCAGATCATTGCTTTATTCAGGAATAGTAATTCTGGAAAAGTAAATTGGGATCATCCCAGTGTGGTGAGAAGAGGAGCTCTGAAGGTGTGTGCTCTCGAGGTAAGGACCAACAGTAACTGATGTGGAAATGCAGGAGTATTCCAAGAGAGTAACACTTGCCGGGGTGTCTGTTTATCAAATAAATATTGCCACCTATTTTCACCTATTGTTTCTCATTGGTTTTCAGGGAACAAATTGATTTTGCAATCTGAATTATTATCTTATTTCTAAAAGCTAAGTGGCCGTGTGGTTACAGTGCTGTAACCTGCTCATAATACAGGCGAGGGATGCAATAAACACCACAGGAATATTTTTCCTACTGTAAGTAACTCTGGAGTAGCTGGCTGTCAATATTTCAACATTTTAAATGGGCCACTGGAATTCCTTTAACAACTATTTTGTTGTTTAAGGAGAATCTTGTGCCAGTTCTGAAAAAAACCCCAAACCAAGCAGGCCCATACTCCCCCACAACCTTGGAATCAAAGTGGTCTGGAAAAGTGAATCTACCCTTTTCCCAAAGAGGATGACTTGGGGATCTGAATTTCTAATGTTTGGTTAGACCCAAATTAAAAAGTCAGTTTTAAAACTGGAACAAAACAACTTGAAGTCAGTCTCTGGAACAACTCTCTGCAACAGTTCTTGCCAAAAATTCCATTGAGCATCTTCACTGGTTTTAAGTTTGTAATGGAAACAATTTATGAAGTTCAGGACGTTATTTAATTTACCCCCAGCAAAATGTAGTTTTTCTGCTTGCAAAGGCAGTGTTTTTACAGTTTCTGACAGAGTCTAACCAAAACCCAAATGGGAGTAAATAGTTACTTGCACCCAAAATTCCCATGCTTCCCATGGGTGTGATTGAAGGGGTACAAATGGTGACTTTGATATTTAATCTTTCTTTGGATAATTTGTCACATTCGCAGTTTCTCAAAGAACACTTTTATTTTCCTGAAAAATACAGCTGTGATATAACATGGCACCCCAAGAGCACCCAAAGTTTTTTTCAGCCAGAACTTCCAGATGGTCAAATCCATGATTTTTCATGCTCCACTGGGATGTGACAGTTTCACCATTGCCATCTCTTTTCTTCCTGGCAGTATAGAATAGGAAGGGTCAAACATGACAATTTTCTGGGGGTTTTTTTTTAAGCAGTGCAGGCACAAGTTTGGTGTTGGAAAAAGCTCCCGTGATATTGGCACGTGTCAGTGAGGAGTGAACTGGGGGTGCTGGAATTTCAGCTCTGCCACAAAGCTGAGGTGTGAACGTTCCCACTCTGCTGAGCGTGCAACAGAGAACTCTCTGGGTTTGTTTTTCTTCTCAATCAGGAGCAAATTGCTGGTCTAGAGCCCAAGTAAGAAACTGAGAATCCTATGGCCAGACCCAGAAGTCTGTCCCATGACCAAATCTCAAGTCATGTGTTGGGATATTTTTTTGCGTTGTTTTAGTGAAGATTATTTTTGCCCTGACAAACCCAAGAGTTTGAAAAGTTAAGTTTTTCTGTCCTATGGTAACCATAAGAGATCTCAGCACATTTTAAATCAGTTTCTCTGTTCTAAAATGTTTTTCCAATGAAGCAAAATCCATCCTGATCCTTGGAACTGTGGAGGCTTCTTTGGGGCCATCCGAAGGGAATTTTGGACTTCCTCTGTGGAAATGACACAGACCTGGATGAATTGGCCTGAACTTCTTCTCATGTTGAGCTTGTGATTCTAACAGAAAAATGTATTTAGAAATAGATTTTCTTGTTCTGCACCATTCTCCTTATTTATGTCCTTTTTTTTGTGCATAAGATTAAAAAGAAAAGAACAATACAGTTCAGTGATGCTTGCAGAAGTTTCCCTTATCAAAGTCCCATAATACTTTATTTATAAAGTTTAAGATATTTACAGATGGTTTATGTTTAAGCATTCTTGGTAGTGTTGAAGCTTCTACTTTTCAGTTTGACTTTCCATTATCCAAGCTAAATGTAGCACTTGAATTTTGTGCCATCTTAAGCTGTTCTAAAAATCATTTTCACAAAAGTATAAAATGCTGAATGAAAAGTGAAGGCAATTTTTGATGATTGCTAGCTTGTATTTTTGTAATGTTTTAATGCTTTGTAAGTATCAACATTTTTCTCTTTCTACTGGAAACAGATTATTTTGAGATTTTCAAGATTATTTTAAAATCACAGTGGTCAGCAATTTATTTCCTCATTCCAGATTTTTTTTTTTTTTGCTCAGATGTTCAGGCAACCAATACAAACACGGATTAAATTTAATCTGGGGGGATAAAGAGAAGCAAAATAAACTGCATTATTATTATTATTATTAACATATTGAATTTTTAATATGGAATGATTGGTTTCATATTAATCTCAAATCTCAACAACAAATGGTTGTCTTGAGAATTTCTGAATTCCACCTGGTGAAGTGAAAATGAACTCATTTGTTCAGAATGCAACTACTGAAAGCTTATTACATGCCCTGCTTGTTCCTGAGGCCCAGCTGGGTGGGAATTGCTGCCAGAAGGGATTCGGGGGGTTTTACAGACAGTGGTTTTTCATCTTCAGACAGAGTCAGTCTGAAATGGGCAGTGACTTTTCTTTGCACTGTTCCATCCTCAGGAGAGCTAATGGTTTAATTCTGTGTTTATATATATTTATATTTACACTTTCTGTTCTTCTGGACCAATAAAATTCCCATTTTCAAGCTGCTGAGTGGCTCCCATCTTCCAGCTGAATGGTTGGATGCAGGATGAGAACCTGGCAAGGAATGAGAGATCCAGCTCTCCTCCCCCTGATTTGCATTAACGTGTCACTGGGGCAGAATATCATCCCCCAATCCATTCCCTCCTTCTCAGCTCACTTCTTGTTTACAAGGAATGGTTTGCAAAGTGGCTCTGGAGAGCTGCTCTGGGATTTCAGCAGTTGTGGCCCAGGGATGGAGCAGTGCCTGGATGCCTGTTTGTCTGTGTGAAACATTCCTCACTTTAGGAAGCAATGCCTGTATCACTGTGTGCTTTTATAACCTGAGAGCTTTGGTCACTGGGGTGAGGGCAAATTGTCTGCTCCTTTGTGCTCCTGCTTCATTTCTGAAAAACCTCTGTGTGTGTGTGTGTTTTAGTGGTCTGAAAGGAGGATTCTGCAGGTTCCATTTCATTTTAGAAAGTGCTTTGCCTTGATGGGGGTTATGCAAGAGGCTTTTATTCCTCCTCCAGGAATTCAGGGAAGCAGTCTGTGAAGGCAGAGTGGCCTTTGGGATCTCTGTAGCTCTTGGCACTCTGAGGAAACAAAAACAGGGACATTTTTATTGTGATTACTTTTATTTAATGATTTTAGTGACTTTCAGAGAGGCACAATGATTTATTAACCATCAGTCACCCTCAATCTGTAAAATATAAGGGTCCATATAATAGGGACACTCAGGTGTTGGTTTTACCTGACCTGGTAACTGAGGGCAAAACTTCCACGCAGAGACTGGTGAGAGCTGGGGCTGTGCTGCCCTTGCTAAAGGCTTAGCAGCATTAGCAGTTAAATATAAATATTTTAAACAGAACCATTGCACCATTCCCACACATAACTGGGAAACACACTTTCCTAGAAACGACATGTGTTGAGGGCTGTGATTACCAGTGCTAGAACCAGCTGAAAATTCTCTTTTGCTGAATGATTCATTAAAAATTTGCCTTGAATTTTTAAATTCCACGTGTGTCTGGGTTTTTTCTTTTTATTAAAAGGAGCAGGATTTCTATCTTATAACGGAACTGGCCTTCATCCCCAGAGCAAAGCAGATGTCAAAGGATGCAGGATCTTTTCCACGTTGATTTAACTGGATAATTGGACAAGCCAGTAGCTGCTGCTGAGGTTTCTGAGGGGATGTTTATTTTGCCAGTCTGTGCTCCAGAGCTGATGGGCCTTGGGAGCTGCGTGGCTGCTGTGCCTGTGAGAGCTCCAGGAGGAGCCTGGGAGCTTCCAGGAGCTGGAGGTGCAGCCTGATTCCTGCTCTGTGCTGCTCTGGGGCACGATGGGTGCTGGCAGCTGTCTGCTCTGCCTCTGATTGTTCCCTGCTCCTGTTTGGGTTGTGGGAAAGAGCCTCACTCTGCAATTCCTGCTGTACAGATCCTTACGGATCTATGGAATATCCTGAGCTGGGAGGGACCCACAGGGATCACTGAGTCCAGGACATCCCAGTAATCCCAGCCTGTGCCTCAGAGCGTTGTCCAGCGTGTCCATGTGGTGCTGGATCTACAGCTGGGATCAGAGTATGGCAACCCTAACATGAAAATGATGGGAAATTCCCACTTCATTCTGTCTGGGTAAGGTTTGTTATCTGGGATTAGTCGTCCTTCCAAAATGGGATGAGGATATTTTTAAAGTTATGTTTATGTTTGGGTCAAACATTTGGGACATGCTTATTATAGTTTGTATATTTTCATTGTCATTATTATGGAAAAAGCGTGGTGGGGGATGGATTAGGACTGTGAGAACAGTCCCAAAAGAGCACAAATGCAATCTTTAAATCCCGTTCTCTTGCTGTAGGAGATGTAACACAGCATGGGATTAAATTATAGTTTTACTGAGGTTGAAAGGGGTTTTGCAGCTTGGGCTTCTGCTGTTCTGTCTACTTTAAAAAGCAGATGAATTACTTTAAAAGACTGGTTTTCTGAAAAAAAAACCAATAATTTTTCCAGAGCCTTAGTAAGTAGAAAACACCTACTTTTAAAACTTTCTTCTCCATCAAGAATTCTGTTCTTACATTGCAGAAAGGTTTGTCATGACAGATGCATTTGGATGAATTTAGATTAATAACATTGCTTGAGGAAATGTTTGATGGGACACAAACCAAACAGTGGTATGGACATTGGACAAGAGTACAGACAAAAGGAATGGTGCAGATTGAGAAAGTGTAACAAGAGAGTGTTGGGTCAAATTTTGGCTTCCAGTTGATAAATCTTTACAAGTCAGTGGAGCAAAATTGTTTTGTTTTGCTTATTCATCTCAGTTTATGGCAAAAAACCCCCCTTCTCTCTCCCTGCCCTGTGTTCCTGTAAGACATCCAGAATGGTTTGGGTTGGAAAGGACCTTAAAGCTCATCCACACCCTGCTGTGGGGATTTAGAGTCACCATTCATGATGTGAAACGTATTCAACCTGCATAAAAGTGTGGAGTTCTACCATCTGTATTTGTACTGAGTTTGTATCACAGTGATGGTCAGCACTCTGTGACAGGTTTGTGCAATTTTCTCTAAAATCTGGAGATTCCAGGGCTGCCTCGCACTTCTCACTTCCTTTTGTGGGGAGTAACGTGACACCTTCATAAAATGTTAGTGCTCAGCCACTCCCTGTGTGTCTGAAAAATGTGCTGTGTGGGACGGCTGGGGACTGCTGCAACAGCACAAAAATCTGTGCACTTGGGCTCGTTTTTCCCTTTCTGGAGGTGAGGCTGAATTCCCTGTACACACGTGGATTTTGGAGCTCGTTGTTCAGGGGAGCTGCTGGAATACCTGGGTTATTGGGGGGTGAGGGTTCAGAGTGGCACCTGGGGTAAACACCTCATGGCTTTGGTCAGAATTCACAGCTCTCACTCCTTGTGTCAGAATTCATATCTCTTACACCCTTTTCAGCTCTGCTTACACAGAATTGGTGCAATCAGAATTGCTCCAAAGATGCAAAGATCTGATGTAAAGGTCACCCCTGAAACTGTAATAGATACGATTGTATTGATTGGATCAAGCCCACNTTATGTGCAGAAAAAAGCCCCCTTTTTTTTTTTTTTTTTTTTTTTTTTAATTTCAGACTTTTGGTAGACAGTTTTTTGTTTAAAAATAGTAGTTTATTTTAAATGAGCTGTTGTATCCTTGAATTTGAAATGACATTGCTAAATTTATGGAAAAACAGGTAAAGGTTGGCCCAGTTTTTCCATTACCCTTTTCCATTTAATTGTTTCCCAGTATTGTTACTTAATTTGTTCTTCATTCCCACACATAAATTCCATCATCTCTAGTCCTCCTTATTCATTCCTTGAAATTCCACTCTCTCCTTTAGCCTTGTGCCTATGCCTTGATAGAATGATTTGGTACAGATTTCTTGTCTCTTATCTTACACATAACTCTTTAAAAAATTAAAATCTGGTTTTACTGTTAAAGATTTCCTAATAACTACCCAGTTAAGAAACAATATTTTATCTGCTTGCAGAGTTATCTAGGCCAGAAAGTCACATTTATGTACAGGAAAATGTGTTTATATCTGCCTAGAAAAGAAAATTATGTAATATAATGTGAAGATCACATTCAGTTACCCTGAGCTTCATGCAAACTTTAAAGCAGTGGCAGAAGTGACTTTCCTAAAATGTTATCTTGGACTAGTCTTGAATGTTCTTTTCCTACACTGTGAACCAAACTTCTTTTAAACACTCCCCACCCCAGTCACCCTTTTTTTTTTCCTCTGTAAATTCAGATAAAACAACTTCAGAGTTATTCAGAATGGAAAGTATCACAAAGGTAAGGGAAATAAATTCCTTTAACTCTTAAACTTAGCCTGCTCCTCTCAGGTTGGGAACAGCTGCTGGTGAACATCCACCTTGTGGAAAATGGGAACGCCACAAAAAGTGTTTATTTGTACCAACGCTGGAGCGCCAGCAGAGCCTGCTTTGAGGTGATTTTTCCCTTCTGCCCGTGTGGGAGCAGCCCCACGCTGGGAGCTGTGCCCTTCCCGTGCCAGCCCCAGGCACTCCTTATTCCCAGCAGGGACAGGGTGGCACTTGTGGCTGTGCCAGGTGCGCGCTGTGCCGCTGCAGGTCACGGTGCCACCGGGGCTGGGGCACAGAGCGTGCAGAGCCTTCCTCACCCAGAGCTGCTCCTTGGCCCAGCAGCCCCAGGAGCTCCTCTGGGTGCTTGGTGGGATGTCAGGGAGCAGGGAGCTCTCAGATGGAATTGTGCATTTCATACTGCTGCTGCTCCTGGATCAGGGCTCTGCGACTCCAGTAGCAGAAGGTTTGATGTGATTTAGTAAAATGACTCCATTGTTCAGAGGGAATTGGCTGTATCTGCCCAGGTACTGAGCTCAGATGCTCTCTTCATGCTCAGTACAAGAATGCTGGAATGCTCAGAATTCCATGATAACAATTGTCCACATCATTGGCTAAGACAGAAGGATCCACATCCCCCATGTAAGAGGCAGGGCAGCCAAACACCACCTGTCCTTGAAACACACAGCTCAGAGATAGGTTCATCGAATTCTGGGCTGAGAAGTGAGCTTTCCCATGGAAAGAAAAATTCAGCAAGTTTGCTGAAACCCAAGAAACTCATAAAATATCAAAACTACAATTTCAGGACAAATCAGTGTCAAATACCTGCAGGACACCAGGGAAAGATGAGCTGAGGGTGTTTCATTCTGCCATAGCCAAGGCAGAGTGGCTCCAGCATTTGGGGTTTACAACAACCTGAAACCCAGCAGCTAAGCACAGTTTCAGTGCTTTCCTTCTCATCTTGTTTGGACCGGGAATATGAATAAAATTATTTCAAAATACATAACAAATAGATCTTTATCAGCTTTATCACTTTCACCTAAGAAATGAGTCCTCTCACCAACAGCAATTGCTTCTCTGTGCTTAAGAAAAATATTTTGTGAGGTTGCACACACTGCTTTCCTGTACAGGTGTAATTTGGTTTTATCTAGAGACATTTGCGTGCCACAAATGTACTTTTCTAACAGCCTAGTGCCATATTTTGTCCCTGCATATTTTTAAATTTCTTAATTACCTAGGTTTTAACCACTTATTTTAATAGTCTGGTGAGACCATCTCAAGTATTGAAACCATCTCTTTTTACAGTCCCAAAATGTAAAGTCCTGGGGCTGTTGGTTTCTTCACCTGGAGAGTCTGTACATGTGAAATAATATTTTAAAATTCTGCCCAGTCAAACATGGATTAACTCACAGGATTTGATTTTCTCAGGTAAGTCTGACAGTGTTTATTTTTAAATATCACAGTATAATTCTTCTAGACGCTATTAAAAGTCCTTATACTTTTATAGGAGAAAATGTTACTCTTTACACATACAAAGATCTGTAATTTAAAGGAATCTGAAGTTAATTTCCATCGTGTGACCATGAAAAACATAATTTGCACCATTAAAATATAATAATGTTTCCTGAGGAAATGAGATGATAGTTAAAAAAAAGCAGCAGTAAACTTTCTTACTTTTGGATATTTTATCATTATTTTATTTTTTCTAATGACAATTCTGTCTTTTATTGATGGGAGAAAATGTTTACCTGTGAGAAAGTGCCTGAGATTAATACTAAAAACAACAACAACAATAATAATTAAAAAAAATAATAGGAACTTAGTGTGTGTATATATCTCTTCCATAAAAATACAAAAATATTGGTTTGTTTTTTAATGTGGATTGTCACACTCATCCCACTTATTTTTGTGTGGACATTTAAAAAAAATTGGAGGTAGTAAGGACTCTCTTTTCCTTTCCTCTATTCCTTTATTTCCTCTGAAATTGAGATAGTACTTCAATATATTTGTATTGATTAGAGAAAAAACTTGTTACAGTTCAATTTGTGCAAGTGGTACAGAAACAGAGGGCCAGGCTTACACCTGGTGTCCAAACCTGGGCAGAGAAGTTGAAAATTGGAGCACTGACTTTGCTGCCTCCCTTCTTTTGGGATGTTTTAGTGGTTGGGAGCTCCGTGAGGGAGGCTGGGATTCAGTTTCATCCTCTGCTTGATCCCATTTAATTCACCACCTCTCATGTTCCCAAATATTCCCGTACCACATAACGAGCCAGGTGCTCTGGCTTTGGTGTGAAGGCTTTCTTTGCCACTGGCTTTGTGTTTCAGCACTTCAATAAATAACTAAAAAGGTAAAAGCTGGTGGTTGGAACCCTGATGG
Source organism: Dicaeum eximium (assembly GCA_013396995.1). NCBI lineage: Eukaryota > Metazoa > Chordata > Aves > Passeriformes > Dicaeidae > Dicaeum > Dicaeum eximium. Next base: position 118,709 of record VWZP01005995.1, on the reverse strand, counting down.
CTCCCTGCCTTTTCAGCTGTGTTTCCTAAGAGTGGTTCTGAAAAGTCCTTATTTCTGCTTGAAGTGCTCCAGAGGCTCGTGTTTGGCTTGGCTGTCCACGTTTGTTTGGTGTGTGTGTTTGGCTTGTAAGTGTGTTTGTTTGTTTTTTTGGTGTGTGCGTGTGTTTGTTTGGTGTGTAAGTGTGTTTGGTTTGTTCGGTGGGTGTGTGTTTGGTTTTTTTGGTGTGTAAGTGTGTTTGTTTGGTTTTTTTGGTGCGTGTGAGTTTGTTTGGCGTGTGTTTGTTTGGTGTGTGTGTTTGGTTTGTTTGGTGTGTAAGTGTGTGTGTTTGGTGTGTGTGTGTTTGTTTGTTTGGGGTGTGTGTTTGGGTTTTTTGGGGTGTGTGTGTGTGTGTTTATTGTGTGTTTTTGTTTGGCTTTTTTGGTGTGTGAGTTTGTTCAGTGTGTAACTGTGTGTGTTTGGTTTGCTCCGTGTGTGTTTGTTTGGTTTGCTCAGTGTGTAAGTGTGTGTTTGGTTTGTTCAGTGTGTGTGTATTTGGTTTGCTCGGTGTGTAAGTGTGTGTTTGGTTTGTTCAGTGTGTGTTTGTTTGGTTTGCTCGGTGTGTAAGTGTGTGTTTGGTTTGTTCAGTGTGTGTGTATTTGGTTTGCTCGGTGTGTAAGTGTGTGTTTGGTTTGTTCAGTGTGTGTGTATTTGGTTTGCTCGGTGTGTAAGGAGCTGTCCCGTCCCTGGCACCGCAGCCCGAGGTGCGCACCAAGCCCAGGCCGGGTTTTCTGGGCTAGGCACGGTGCCTGAAGGAATTGGGAAGGCAGGAACCGACAGAGCACAGGGACCCACCTTCCTCGCAGCCTTCCCCTGCAAACTGGTGAATTCTGCCAGGGCTGGTAGGAATTACCCCGCCGGGGAAGCCGTGGAAATGCCATTTTGCGGTTCAGGATTTGTCAGCGCAGAAAAGCATCGCCCTGCCGGCGGTGCCTCCTCCGAGCCCCGGCGCGCAGGGCTGCTCCTGCCTCCCTCCCCAGCTGGGAAGGGATCGGGGATCCAGGGATTCGAGGGGGTGGAGAGAAGCAGGAAAGGTGTGTCCCTGCTGCCACACCCCGGGGTGGCTCATCCCATGGCCAGCGGCGCTGGGAGCCGGACCGGGCTCAGCGCTGCTCCGCCGCCGCCGCCGCGCCCACCCTGCAGCATCCAGGTAGGGCACGGCAGCATCCAGGTAGGGCACGGCCCGCTCCGCTCGGGCCAGCTCTGCCCCGCCAGCCAGCAGGGCTCAACTGCGCTGGCTGGACACCTCTGGGCTCCAAGGAGGGGGTACAAGCTGTGCGAGCACCGAGTGGGAGCTGGAGGCAGAAAATGTGGGTTGGTGAGAGAGGGAGGATGTCCATTATTAGTTTGCACAGCCAGAAGGCAAATGATAATTGCTGTGAAAATGTCCCCTGCCTTTGACTTTCGGGAAGTATGGGAGTAGAAATGATTCATTAGAATGGAGCCATGCATGTGAAAGAAAAACGGTTTTTGCAGGATTTATTACCTGAACATTGAGATGATGTTGTACCTGAAATATTCATCAGCTGCTTATTTTCTTTCCAAACATTTCCTTGCAATATCAGCCGTTTACTGCTGTCCATGAAATTCATCCCAAACCATTTATAATGGGCTACAGTGACAATTGTTAAAGAGTTAACAAACAGCTTACTAATTAACTTTAAATAATAATTATAATGCTTATATTGCATGTAGATTTCTGTGTTGAAAATGTACATACTTTCTTTTTAAACCTGATCTTTTAAAAATCCATTCAGCCTCAGCATTTGCCTTGTCAGAATTTCTCATGCACTCCTGCTTCATTCTTTTCTTGCTTTTAGGCTTTATAATAGCTGTGAATTTTATTTAACTTGAGCTTAGGCACCAATAAGAACAATATTCAGGTATTTATTTTGGAGGTTAGAACATTTCTGAACTAACCAAAGCTGTTAAATGAGTAAAATTAGATGAAATATTTTAGTAAAACATAGAATACATGACTATTCCTGCTTGTTATTGGAAGCAGGGATAGAGGAAAATAGATGACAATATTAATTTTGATAAAATGCAGCAACATTTTTCAAGTTGTCATGCTTAATGTAGTCTAATTTTGCTTATCCTTGATTTTTGCATGGATTCACAGTGAATTTTTAGCTGAAATTCAAATGGTACTGAATGTCTGGATAGGGTGATATATTTGGATTTGCAAATGCTTCTGTGAGTTTTATCACTTCTCTGAAAGGAATTAGCTGAAAAGGGATTCTTAAAAAGACTTTTTTTTTTTTAAGGGTTCAAGTTGGATGTGAAATACTGGCAGCCAATCTGCCATTCATCAGTTTACCTGAGCTTTTTTCATCCCCTCCAGAGAGACAATTCATACTTTCAAAAATCTTTCTGTGTGGGCAAGTCTGTGAAACTGAATTCTGCCTGAAAATACCCCGAGTTGGTAAAGCAGGGTTATGTAACCAGTATTGCATAATAATGCATTTAATGATATTCTAATAGGAGTTTACTTTTATCACTGTTTCTTTAGGAGAAAAGGTTGCAGGGCTGTGACTAATTACCCTCCTTCTTTAAGGTTATCAGCTGTCCTCGTTTTCAAGGACATCCCTTGCTAACAGGGACAACCCTGGAATCTTGGAGGCTTTATTGAAAATGGGGCAATGTTCTAATTTCAGAGCAATCCCATGTCAGGCAGACATCTGAGCAGCTCCAGAGCTCACGTGGCTCCGAGGGCAGCGCCTCCAGCCCGGGCAGGACCAGCACCAGCTCCTCTCCTGGCACACAGGGATGTGCCAAACAGAGGTGCAGCAGCAGCTGTCCCACTGCTGGACACATACAACAACCTTAGAAGTAAAAAAAAAAAAAAAAATTAGAAATTGGGTTTTCTCTTCAGACACGTGTTCACTTCTTCTCTTCTGTAATCCCACAGCCATGGGAATGGGTCAGCAAAATTGGGTTCATTGCCCTGCTTCACTTGAATGGAAAGACCAGGCAGCAAATGCTGGAGTGTTGGGAGGAATTTTCACAGAGGCTGAAGCTAAATTTAAAGGAGGAACAGCTCTCTGCACTCTCTGTTCTCAGACAGTTGTCAAAAGAGAAAAGTAGGTTTTGGAAGTGTTCAGATTTGTTTGACGACTTTGTTATCTCCGTGCTTGAACTCCAACTATATTATATGTGCTTTAAAATAAGGAAGTCCTGGGATTATGTAAGGGGTTAGCCAAGTACAACACAGAGAAAGATGCAGGAGGGATTGAAGTCTGATTTTAAATGTGTGTGAGGACATCTGTGATTGCACAGATCTCCAAAGGCTTCTGCTATGGAAGAGATCACTGATGGCTCAGTTCTGCCCCTCTGGAGCAGGAATGTCTGGGAGGCCCTTCCTGGATTTCACTGAGCTTTCCTGTGCTTGAGGAAACCTTGTGGAGTGGTGTCTTTTATTGGAATGAAAGCTTTCTAATATTTTTAGCACAGACACCTTAATAAACTCAAGGGCTTTAACAGGAAATGGTTAAAATATAAACTCCTTCGCTTTTCTCCAAATTTTAGGGAGTGATGGCTCCATAGCCTTCATGGCATCTGGGACATGTTGGGTTCCAGGGCAGTTGTTCCAGAGATGGAAAAGGCCCAGTGGGGTATTTAAATCCCCAGTCCTCCTGTGTGGCTGTAACCCAATGTGTGAGCTCAGTAGGAAAGTGCATGCATTTTTCATGTATGATGCTGTGTCAGGACACATGGGAGACTTTCCTTTCTGGGGTTTGGGGCTTTACATGTATCACAAACACACACACGCTGCTTGTCTTTGTGTTGTAGTGGCAGCAGGTTTTGTAAATAAACAATTCGAGTTACTGCAGCTGTATTTTGTTACAATATCCATACTTGGTGTCAATTTATCAAAAGCTGAATGAGCTTAAAAGAATGTAGTTTTTTATTTACAGCACTTACCTGGGTAAGTGACAGGTCTAGTGTCCCATTACTTCCCCTTCTGTCATTTTGCAGGATAGAATTTCATGCATCTGCCAGCTCAGATTCTCCTTTGCTGGAAAGATTTCATGTACTCCCACTTCTCATAATTAGAATAATGGTGCCAAATTTTCTCAAGGTTAAGAAAACTGCTGGAACCATAAAATAGAACGTGAAGGAGCTGTAATTGCTTGGTTTTTTAAGTGAAGATGTGAAACTCCTGAAGAATGACCACAGTTTTTGTGGGGATCAAGGGAAGTGTCACTTCTTAGCAGTTGCTGATCACTGAGGGCCCAGGTTTCAGCTGGGGTGAAGGAATGACTTTGCTCAAGAGTTGGACCTGATGCATGCCAGGAAAAGGTTCTATGCAACAATTTGTAAGCTATTTAACACTTTAAAAATCAACTGAAAAGCGTCTGCATTTTCTTCAGTAATTAAATAAGGATCACTTCAGTGATAATGCATCGTGTGGACTGAGTCCTACAGCTCTCCTTGCTGCTAATGGGATTTGCAGGTGTTGCAAAATCCATATTCATCGAGCAGAAAATGTGCTTCAGAGTGCCTTAGAAAGTTGTTCACCCTTTATTTCTGAAACTTGGGGTGACTTTAGGTCGCCCAAACTGGCTTTGCCTTCAGAAGAGCACTGCCCTGAGCTTCCCTGCCCTCATCTCTTGTGGTCACCCAGGCTGTGTTTGGCCAGCAGGGTGTCAGTGCTGGCCATCCCAGCTGAGTGCTCTGTTCCAGGTGAGCCTGGCAATATCACACATCTGGGGAGCAGAAACGAGGATGTTTGTTTCCATCCCAGGAGGACCTGAGAAATCTGTGCTGTAGAGCAGTGCTGGCAGCTTTCCTTTTGCCTGAATTCCAGGGTGAAGGCCTGTATCCATGCCACTCCTTCCCTATCTTCTTCCCAGGGCTGCAGGTATTTGGAAAAGGCTTCAATGCATCTCTTGCTCTTTAGCCACTTTCCTGACTCCTCCTTTCTCCAGTTTTCCTGCTTGCCTGTCTGTTCTGACACGGGGTGTGACAGCAGTGGGCCATGGGCAGAGCCTCCCTTCTCCCCAGTCACATCCCCCGGGCTGCTGGGGCTGAGCTGCTCCTGCTGCCCGGGAGCTGAGCATGAGGTGATGCCTGAAGATGTTCCAGAGCTAAACTCAAATCCTCTCCCACGCCAAGAGGTGCCACCACTTGTTACCTGTGCTGCCAGCTGCCTCCCTGCTGCCTTTTCTGGACGTGTGCTGATTTTATTTTGGTTAAGCATGGCAGCCACAGACTTCGTGCACAAGTTCTCTCTTTATTGACATTGTGGCCCCACTGAAATGCTGATTCTCTTAGCCCTTTGTTTTTCCACCACCGTACATGATCTCTGCCCACCTCTCAGTGCTCCTTTCCCCCAGCAGAGCCCCTCTGGATAAATTTTGGCCTTTAGGAAGTTGGTTGAGTTGTTAACCTCTGAATTCTGCTCCGATTTGCTTTTGTTTCTCAGTATACGCCTTTACCAAAGGCTCATTTTTCAAATTGTGTTTTTGAAACAAAGTTAGAGGTGATTCATAATCTGCCACTGCCTTACTTTGATCCTAAATGGTTGTGTTCAGCTTTAGGTATTGCATTATCTTGTATAATGTAAAATTTCCCATATAGCAGAATTTATATTACTCCAAGTATTTTTGGGAATTATGCAACCTGCTAAAGCAAGCAAACATTTTTTCCCCCTGATAGTCAAAATGAATTCTTTTTAGCAAGGCTATCTTGACAGCACTGTGAATGGGGATTTGTAAATGCATCAAACTCCTTTGCTGATTTTTCAAGTCCCTTATTTCCAATAGTTTGTGGATTGAAGGAAAGCGAGTTTTAAAACAATCTCTTTTATGTGGCTAATCCTATATATAAGAAATATATTTAATCTGTATTTGCAACTTTTGACCTTGATGTTGCAAAGTGTTCAGAAAATTCACTCTAGGATTAATGTTTTGGTTTACTGGATGGCCTTCATTGTATGGAAACTTTTTTCCCCCTTCCAGTGCTGGTTATGAAGACTTATTCTTGGTTCTGAAAATAAAATTCTTTCCCACAGACTTTGGCAAAGTTCATCCCAACTCTTCCTTTGCTCTCAGCAGCTCTGGGTAAATGGTGGTGTTGTGAACTCAGGGAAGGCACTTTGGAATGGCAGGTGCAGATTCACTGCTTTATCAGAGATACCTGAGCCAAGATGTGGGCATTCAACTCTTCAATAATTGTCCTCGCCACTCTTTTAAACTTCCTTGCTCTTTTACAAACTTGTGATATTGCTTCTGGAGTGTAGTGACCAGTCTGCCCAGCACAGGAGAGGTACTGGTGGCTGGAGGGAGTCCAGAGAAGGGCCACCAAGGCGGGAGCACACAGGGAGAGGCTTGGGAGTGTCAGCGTTCCTTGCTCAGGAGAAGAGGTGGACGAGGTTTTATTCCTTCCTTCACTTACGCAGTGGAGGTCATAAAAGAAGGAAAATCCAGACTCGTCTCCAAGGTGCACAGCAAAAGGATTTGAGGTAAAAGCTGTAATTCCAGTAAGGGGAATTCTGGTCAAATATAAATAGCTTTCTCACCAGGAGGATGTTCCAACATGGGAACAGTGGCCCAGACAGGGGTGGGAATCTCCATCCTTGGGGACATTCAAAGCTCAGCTGGGCATGACCCTGAGCAAGCTGTTCCACATTTGAAGTCGGCACTGAGCTGGGCTAGATGACCTTCAAATATCCTTTCCAATCAGAATCACCCTATGTTTGAGAAAAAAACCAACCCCAAAGCCGAAAGAGAGCTGTTGGATTTGAAGATGGTTTTCCAAGCAGAAATCCAGGGAAGTCTGAGCTTGTGTTTTTGTGAGTCATGGACAACTTTTAGTCTGATGGGAGCTCTGTGAGTGTTGTGCTGTGGAGTCACTGAGTGCTCTGGCAGTCCTGGAGCACTGACCTGCAATGGCAGCTCACACTTGGCTGTTACTATGGCTTGTTACTGGCCATTCTTTATGAGACTTTTAAATCTTTCCATGATAGATTTGTGACCTTCTGCTGTTTTAATTGATTCCAGCAAGTAGAATTCATACAGGTAAGACCAAAATGCAGAAACAGGAGGAGTGAAAGCAGCATAGGCTTGTCCTGTGTTGGGAATTCAGAAAATGTTACTGGAATTCTTCCATTTCAGACATTTTTGTGCAGTTGCTTTCAACAGTGATAAATGACCTGCCCCAAATTTCTAGATGACTTTTCCATTTAGGGTGTGAAATTATATAAAAGTCGGGGTAATATGGAAAAAATATTAACTTAATCTTGACTGCTTGAGTCCATGTAGGGAGGTTTGACACTTGTTGCTGTGGTGTTATGACAGTGATTGCTAATTAATGTCTCTTGTTAAAGCACCCTTCCTGCAAGTGTCACCTTCCTTTGGGTAAGTTCTTCCTGCACCATAAAATAGTAAATAATACATCTGATAATCATCTTGATAAAGCCCTGTGTCTGAGGGGGGAAATGTGAGTAAAGAGGAAAGTGAGTTATGATAAAACATGCTCAAGGTGTCACTTCTGAAATGTAGGGTGGGCTCGTTAAGATTACAAGGATAAAAACTGGTTGGAAACTACTACCCCCTCTCTGGTTAAAAGGAAAATTGCTGGGGGAAGTGTCACCATCATTCTGTGGCCTTAGAGATGTCACTTTATCCCTGAGAGGCCTTGGGGGACATGATGGGTAGGGAGGGCAGAGGCAGATCAGGGATATTAAAGGTAGATCAGGAACAGAGAGGCAGATGAGCCAGCCCAGGACAGGGTGGCTCAGTGCCCCTTGGTTTTGGGGCAAAGGATCTGAAAGTCAGGATGGTTCTGTCCCCATCTTGGGGTATGGGGGGGAAAGAATGAAAATAAATCATTGTGGATATAGGCAGAGCAAGATACTCCTCTAGACAGAGGGTTTCCAACAATTTTAGGATACAATTGTTAAAGGGGATTCTAGCTGGATAAAGGCTGAAATATTTGAATTGCATTTACAACAGTATCTGTCTTCCCTTCCTGCTAAGTATCTGTGATGTTCTATGTTGGGGTTACTCTTCCTCTGATAAAATGTTTTCTAATAAGGCACAGAATCACAGGAGAATTTAGGTTGGAAAGGTCCTCTGAGATCATGAAGTCCAGGCTATCACTGATCACAACCTTATCAACCAGACCATGGCACCAAGTGCCACAGCCAGTCTTTCCTTAAAGATCTCCAGGAATGGTGACTCCACCACTTCCCTGGGCAGCCCCTTCCAATATCTAATCACTCTTCCTGTGAAGAAATTCCTCCTGGAGTCCTTCAGTGCAGCTCCTTTCCCTGCTACTGTAGTGTTTGCAGAGGTACTTTTTGCAACAGTCCTTCCTTCTGTAAAAGCTGAAAAGCCTGAACCACTGCTGTCCCTGCTAGACAAGTGCTCTGATTTTGAATGTTGAGCCTTGTTTTTGTAGTGTTCCTTTTCAATATTTTATTCTGATAGTGGATTTGCTGGTACCAAAGTTGGACTAAAGTTCTTGTGCCTAATGCATCAGATAATTTGTTACAGAACCTTGTTTACAAGGGAAGTTTTTGGATTTGAGGTTGCTGGTTAATGCAATGTTAAACAAATGATTCCATGTCTAAAGTGTCTTGGAAGGTTCATTCTTGGAGAGAATTTTAACAGTTGGAGTCAGGTCCCTGTAAGTAAGAGGGAGGCATAGCTCCAAGGCTATAATCCACAAAGGCGAAATCCAAATTTATGCAATTGAAATAAGAATCTGGGGATAAGACACAGAAGGCTGTGAAGACCAGTTATGCTGAGTGAGTTATTTAGGAAGGCATGGGAAATGAAAAGATGATAGAGATAAGAGGTGGAAGTGGAGTTTGCACCATTTGGTGCATCAGAGGCAGATCAATAGTGGGGAGCAGGCAGGGCTGAGGCCCTGGATCTGGGCAGGTCTCGTGTCTGGCTGCATTTATTCTGAGCCTTTGGCCTCAGGGTGCTCCTGCTGGGACTGGGAGCTCGCCAGAGCTCTCTGATTTTTCCCAACCTGTGTGTGCCGAGTGTGAACATGCAGCAGGGCTTCAGCTCTGTTTTCTCTGACAGAAATCTCCTGCCTGGGCTGCAGAGCTGCTCTGCAAACAGAGCTGAGGCACAGCCAGAGCCCGGCTGGTGGAGCTGCTGTGAACTGCAGCGCTGCTCAAACCCAAACCCTGAATGTAGGGCACAGCAAAGTCATCTGGCTCCGAAGCCTGGTGTAAAAATACATCATCTTATCCTCTGCTGGAGAAGCAGAGGTCCTTCTCTCTTAAAGGAGAATTTATCAAAATGAACTATATTGGGTTAAATCCATTTTCTTTGAAGTTGATGGTAAAGCTTCAACTGATGTAAATGGGAGTAGAATTAGGCCAACACTGATCACTTAGGGGAAATCAAAATCTAGGCTAGAGAAAAGGCAAAGATCAGCTCTGCACAGATACAGAAATAGTTCCTGTGTGCTGTGCCACTGGTGGCTCCTGTGTGCTTCAGCTGGAGTTGGAGGGCTCATTTCTAGGGCAAATGTCACTGAAATCACTGCACCAAGCCAGTGGTTCCCAGCTGTGGGATGCTGGTGTGGTGCAGCTCCAGCTGCAGCACAGCACTTCTCCCTGGGGACATTGTGCTCCCAGACAAGGCCCCAGCTGTGGTGTCAGGCCTTGAGGAGCCCTCTGCCACCACAAGAACCTCAATCTTTGTGGTACTCTTCTGACAACTTGTGGGTCAGGACAAGTCCTTCCAGCTTTGGGATTTGTAGTGCTGAGGTACTAAGGAGTTTAAGGGGAAAGGGTCCTAAAGATTTCAGCAAATGGATTTACCACCACCATCGCTCCCTTTTTTCCTGTGCCATCTGTGCCAGCAGTATTGGTCCCTGCAGGAGGATGCCACCTGCAAGCTGCCTGTCTGTTTTCCCCCATGCTGGAAATAGCAATGCCAGCACAAAGAAATGTGTGGTTTTTAGTCAGTCTGATGGTGCTGAGGACTTGAGCTCCTTTTCAACCACTTATTTGCTCCTTTTTTTGTGTTTGGACAGGGTCTTCCTGCTCTGTTGTGGGAGAGCAGAGAGGCATATGTCCCTGGAGTCAATGGAAACAGGCTGTTTACGAGGCTCTCTGGATCTGTGCGCTGGGCTATCACCCTGGTGCATGAAATGTCTAACACAATAGCAGCAGAGCTGTGCTCAGAATGTGACTCTGGGGAGAAAACTCTGTCACAAGGAATGACAAATCCACCAGTGTTCCTTATGCAATTAAAATGGCAACTTAGCTCCGCGTGATTCATGTTCCTTCCTCTCGAGCTGGTGAGCTGTTCCCAAAAGGAAACGCTCCCAATCTCTGGGTCCCCTGGCTCCTGTGCATCCCTGGTTTGGTGTGTCTTTACACTGGCACAACCCTGGGGAGGTTTTAATCACAGGAGAATAAGCTCTCTGCGATTCCAGCACGGCTCCCTGGCTGCTCTGAGCTGCAGCCTCAATTATATTAATCTGACTGTTGCCTGTTTAAGCATCATCCTACATCTGACTGACAGTGGGGTAAACAGATTCAGCAAATAAACTCTGCTTCCTGTGCCTCGCCTGTGGCAGATCAGGTCAAGCAGAGCAGCAGCTGAACAGGAGCAAACACACACACAGAGAGCTTTGCCTGTGTCACTGCCTCTGGCTGGGGTGGGGATGCACAGCCTGGGCACGCACAGGGCCACAGGAATGGTTCCACAATGCCTTGGGATTTTGGTTTGTGTATTTTCCATCCATTTGTGCTCCTGCAGTTCTTTAGTGTGTAACTCCAAACCCCACACACAGTGCCAGCTGCTGCTTCCCCATTTTGGGCACACACAACAATTCCTCTCCAGGCCTGGCAATCAAGGACCCCTCACTGCCTCAGGCCCCACAGATGGAAACAAAAGGGACTTGGGGCAGCAAACCTGGGGGAAATGACTTCATTACCTGCAGCTGGAATTGGAAGATTCACCCCCAATATGCAAATGGACCAAACTTATACAAGTGTGAAACCCCAAATGTGACCCGTGGTCCATTTTTGGGTGTAGGCCCTGGGGGGCTTTGTCTGCCCTAAATGTACCTGAAGGCCCTGCAATAAATAGAACTGCTTTTTATTCCCTTCATTCTGTCTGGCCTCTGGTTTTAGGTAGTCCCAAAAAGGCATCAGCCTCTCCAAATGAGGTGTACATGCTCCTGGCAGTCTCAGGGTGACACTGGGCAGCTGCAGCTTCCAGAAAGAGTTAAAGAGGTTTAGATGACAGCTGTGTGTTTTTCCTATTTGTCTGTTTTCCTCAAGGTCACTGGAGTTGCTATTACAGGGATGGGAAGGGTCTGTTCTACTCACTGTATTTCCACAAATCATTTTCGACAGTGGAAATCCTTTTAAAATGGCTGTGCTAGAACTTGGGAAGTTTTGTTCTTGCAAGAAGTGACAAAAAGCAAGACAAACATAAGGTTATTAAGGAACACATCTGAGGAAGTGTTTTCTGTTCATTTTCAAAGAAGGCAAAACAATAATCACAGGAACATATGTGAACAAAAATTGTCTTGATTTAAAATGCTAAAAAACCTGCATTGATTTACATGGGGAGCACCAGATTGAGATAGGCTGAAGCAAGAGATGGAATCTTGTTTTTTAATCCCCAACCTGGCAGAGTTGCTCACTGCCATCAGGAGTGGGCTGGATCTGCATTTTGTGATAGCGTGTGGGTTAGGTGCATGCAAATCAGAGACGTGGGCTCTGCTTTGATCAGTTTTGCTTAATTTTCTGAGATAAGCTTGTATTTTTATTTTTTGGGGGTTGTAGTTAAACATGCAAAGAATTGACAATTCCCTTTTGTTCTGGAGATTGTTGTGGGGGTGCTCTCTCTGTAAGAGTTCTGATTTTAAAAAACCAGATTTGGAGATTGCGTAAAGTTATTAGAAGTATGGTAATTTCAATTCTCTGATGTCTGAATTATTTCAGATGGGTCCACAAAACAAAACAAAGAAAACCAAAGCTGTTGCAGGAGGTGTGAGTTTGCTTCTCTAGGAAATATGTAGGAGTTATTGGGTGTGAAAACTTTGGAAACAACTGGATTTTGTCTTTCCTTTACTTGCACATTTCAGGTGTTATGTCAATGCAGGGGGTTTGACTCAGATTAATCATGGAAATCCCAGTGTTTAAAACTAGTTTTAAAACTTGGTATGCCTTGAACATAACAAGGTACAGATATGACCAATAATATCACAGGTTAATAATATTATAGTTAATATCTTTGGCTATTTTAGGCACATTCAGCACTAGCCTGGATCTTTGGAGAATTTGGTAATTCCTCATTACTGCTGCTGCCTGTAGAGATTTAATTTTATTGGTCCTTGAATGCCTCCATGTCTCTAATGCCAGAATACATTTCTTTGGGAATCCTTTATTGTGAAATATTTGTGGGCCTGGTCTCAGAGGGAAGGATGTGGCTTTCCAGCATGTCTAGGATGACTATTGGTGATGGGTGACATGAATTCAAATTATCAAAACCATTTGGGTTTAGAAGTGGGAATCCAAGTAGTAACCAACTGAAATTTTTGTAGGTATTTATGTGTTGTCCCTGAAAGGGTTTTGAGCCCAACAAACCAATAAAGCAATGTCCCCTAGTAAAAGATGGAGCCTAATAAACAGGAGCAGTCAGCTTATCTTGGTGTTTTGGGGGTATTTTTCCCAAGCATCTCAAGATACCTCTTCCAGATATTCCCTTTTAGGCATTTATTGATACTCTGATAGGAAATGAGCACAGAACAGGATTTCATTTTCAAATAATCACCTTATAGACAAAAGCCAGAACATTCTGGGTCGGATCATTTTTATGAGAGGTAAAAGCAACAGATAGAAATTTCTTTTTCAGAAACTTTATTTAGATTAAAAAGTGGTGAAAAAACCATGCTAAAATATTCTAAATGACTTCTGATCTCTGTATCCCTGGAGTAGCTCTTTTTACAGGAACACTTGTTGCTTTTACTCTTTTAATTTTCAGATCTGCTTGGAATTTGAAGTCACAGGTGTCATTCCTGGTGAATGCATAATTAACAGCACTTAAACTAATTTAAACAGAATGTTCTAATCTCAAATTGTTAATTGTTAGCTGGGGTGTTTGGGTGGAAGTCATTACACATTCACTGCATCCCCACTTCCAGACCCAGTCCTGGCCTCTTAAAAAGTAATTGTGAAGTTTTCTGAAGGTTTTAGAATTTGGAATGTTTCCAGCACCTGTAGTCTTCTGACATGGAGAAAAATCCGTGGGAACATAAGAAATTTGGGTTTGATCCCCTACTGGTTTTGTTTAATTTGAGAATTGACAGAAATCTCAGATGTCTAGACAATACTCTAATAATTAATCTGCAGAATTATTTTCACAATTTCTTTTGCTGACCATTAATTTTGTGGTGGTTTTGAGTAGTTTCTTACTTTACCTTCCCAAATAAACTCATTATTTATCTTGCAGGATATATACAGGCTCAACAAATGACCTATTGAAGCTGAATTGCAATGTGGTTATCCAGTACTCAGAACACTTAACTATTGAAATATGTGCATGAAAAAATGCAGATTGTCCCCATGCCACCACCATTCAATGGGACCAATTAATTAATTACCAATTTTTTACAACAAATCTCTGTAAAGAGAAAAAAAAATAAACCCAACAACAAGTCATCAAAACCCTTGAAGTAAAAAAAGAAAAAAGGAAAACAAAATTCCAGATTTTAATTTGAGTTGGCATCTAGTATGTAGTTTGTGAGTAAATGGTGGTCGTGTTCCAAAATGGAAGATTTCACTGGGAACACACACTGTCAGCCCCTCACAAAAATACCTTTTTAACTCAATTGTCTCTGCTTTTCCCCATCACCATGCTGAAGAGATGAGGAGGGAGCTGTTCCCAAAACAGACAAGTAATTTGCTGGAAACAGATTTTAGATCAAGACATTTGATTACAAGGAGAAATCAAGCTGAGCTCGTGCACTTTCTGCAGCACAGGTCTATGTTCTCTGCAAGGGCCATGGTTAAAATCAGCAAACAATCATGCTCTGTAGCAGCTGAGACATCCAGATGGTCTCAGTTTATCCCTCATTAAAACACACTTCAGTGTTCCAATCTTTAGATAAAGATAGGCTTCAATAGCTGTGGCAAGGCCCATATCCTAAAAGAAAGGTCACAGACATGGAGGCAGTTACAGAAAATACATCTCAAAGCAGCCCAAGGCTTCAGTTGTGTCCCACGGTCATGGAATCATCGAATCCAGAATGAATTGGGTGGGAAGGGACATTAAAGACCATCTCATTCCACCCCTGCCATGGCAAGGACACTTCCCCCTGTCCCAGGTGCTCCCAGCCCTGTCCAGCCTGGCCTTGGGCACTGCCAGGGATCCAGGGGCAGCCACAGCTGCTCTGGGCACCTGTGCCAGGGCCTGCCCACCCTCACAGGGGAGAATTTCTTCCTAAATCCAATCTAAATCTGCCCTCCTCCAGCTTAAGGCCATTCCCTATGTCCTGTCCCTCCATGCCTTGTCCCTAATCCCTCTCCAGCTCTCCTGGAGCTCCTTTAGGGGCTCTGAGCTCTCCCCAGAGTCTTCTCTGGGCTTTTCTGCAGCTGCTGGGGCTCTGTGGTTCTGGTGGGAGCCATGGAGTTGATCTTACTTGTGTCATTCTGTGCAAGTGCAAGCAGCACTGCAGCGGGATGCTGAAGGGGAGTGTGCGGCACTTGGCATTAATTTTGCTCCTACAGACCCAGAGAGGGCTTGGAACAACTTTGTACCTTCCCTTCTGCCCTTGCTGGGAGGAGGCAGTTGAGGAAGAGCAGCTGGAAGCATCTGATCCGTGTGTCAGATGGTCACAGAGGGCCATGAGACTCACCTCCAACTTCCCATCTTTCTTCATTTGCTGGGCAATTAATGAGGACCCCAATTGTGCTGAAATTTGAGTACCTGCTGAAGGGCTTTGCTGGACAGGACTCTGTGCATCCTGCAGCTAATTATGTCATTCATTAATCTGTTATCTCTTGGTGATGGGCACTAGAGTCACTGAGAAGGATTCAGAACCTACCTGGCAATTAAAGTATTTATCCCTTGTACATCGGTAATTCTTCATTTCTGTGCTGCAGCCATATGAAATCCTTACAGGGAGTTATATTAAGGGATTCTTAGAGAAAATTCCTGTTTCTTCCTTGTTCTGCTGGGCTTTTTCCCATATATGTAGATAACTAATGTAGCTTAAGAGATGCAGAGTAGGAAGATTAATCTCTCTTCCCCCTTGCAGCTCCTAAAGAAAGTTACAGCTTTATAGCTTCAAGAGAGAACATTTTATTTTTAAGTTGCTATTAATAGCACAGAAAATTAAAAGCTCATCATGGTTAGGATGAGATCCCGATTGAACTTGACAGGGAAGAAGATATTTAATAAAAGTACCAGGCATGATGATGGCTTTAAAATAAATCTGTGTGTTAATAGCTAAATTATGAGGCGATAATCTGCTGGTCTGCCTAAAAATGTGTTTGTAGGAGGACTTTTGGGATGACCCCGTAGCTAATGCATGGTTGTTGGTATGTCCTGTCCTACAGCTTGTATTTTTTGGCTAATTGTATGATTTTAAGGTTGGGCAGCAACATTCTACATAGCTGTGATGGCTTTTTATTCATCAATTGATGTCTGCTGCTGTTTTATCAGCTTATTTTTCTGAGCCACCAGCTAGGATAATGTGCTTGAGGGAAAATTATACCCTACATCAGTGGTTTTGTTACAGCATGTTGTACACTATTGGTAATTTGAATGCACCCAGATAAAAATAGAAAGGTTAAGTCGTTTTCCAAATGTTGCTTCTGTGAAGCAGAAAGAGAGTAATGTCTGTACTCATATACGTATTTGAGGGAAGAATGGGTTTTTTATTTTATTTTCCCTCTGCTAAAATTGATGCTTTCCCTCAAGCCGAATGTAGAGAACACTTGGCTTTAGAAATTTCTCTTCCCAACCCCTTTTTTTTTTTTTTTCTCCTTATCCTTCCTGTTGGATGTTCAGGTTTAATGAGCCAGTTTTTAGCATTAATGTGCCAGTTCTGCCTGCATATGCCTGTCCCCAAAGTGCCTTCCCGTGGGCCAGGTGGTGTGGGCTGGTGCCAGGGAGAGGAGCTGGAGTCCCACGGTGCCCAGTGCCCTCCGCAAGTGCCCCTGGCAGCTCCTGGGCAGGGCCCTCACCCCTCCTTCTTTCTGCTTGGGGGCTCTCAAATGTTCCTCATCCCCCTCAGATGGTGCTGGCAAGGCCATTTTGGTGAGGTATCTGTGCAGGGCCTGGCTGGGATTTCTGTCAAACCGTAGTCCATCTTTTCTGCTCCAAAATGATTTCGCGATTCTCTGTGGATGACAATAACCTGGGCAAAAAAACCCCTTGGTATTTTGATAGGGCTGCCTGATAGCCATCTCCTTGGAATCCTTTGTGCATGTCCTATTTAAAAGCTCTGCAGAACATTGCTGTGTGTCTTTCAGCTAATGCCCACTGAGATTTAAAACCTGCTTTTTGGCTGCTCTCTTTCTTAGGAGTGACCTTGGCTGACAGTTCCCATTGTACCCCGAGTCCTGCAGGGATGGATTGTTTCCCTCTCCTCCTTTCACAGGGATTTTTGTGCTGCAGACTCACCTCTCCAGCAGCTCTGCTCCTCTTACCTTACAGGACAGATCTTCTAAACCACTGTGGAGAAAATATGTTTATATTTGATGTTATTAGCGATTAAAAATGCGATGGGGGCTGTTGGGTTCAATCCTATCCCAGTGCTTCCCTTTCTTCTTCCCCGATTAAAGGGAATCAGAATCACCTGGGGTTTTCCTGGCAGGTGAGAGAAATCAGCCAGCTGGGGAGGGCTGGGGCCCCTTGGCTTTCATTCCAGCTGGGGACAGACAAGGTGGGTGCTCACTGCCTCTTCCACTCTCTGCAAAACTGCACAGGAATTCTGCCCAAATCATCACTTCAATTGCAGTTTATTGTTCTAACTTTCTATTATCTGCAAGCTCATGGCTGAGGATGGAGCTGGAGTTCAAAGCTGGCCAGGTTTGGATCTCTCTTTAGTAGCAAAGATGGGTTGGTTTATGAGAAAATTTTATAAAGCTGTGACAGTAAAATATATTTAGTTTTTTTTAGCAAAAAATAACAGAATATGCTTGAAGCAAAATTTATCTTTTGGAGGGGAAAAGCTTTTTTCTTCTACAACATAACTTATTTTCCATAAGATGGAGCAAAGCCAAAAAGTTTTTTTATTTACCTCTGGTCCTTGCATAATGATGGTCTGAGAGTTCATTGTCATAAAGGAGATTTGAAGAGATGCCAAGTTTTATAGGAGCTGAACTCTGCTCTGTGTACTGGTGGTGATAAACTACAGGTAGTTTATTTTCAGCAGTTTATAACCGATTAAAGCTTGATTTTAAATTTGTTATACTTTCACCTGCTGCTTTTTAATCCTGATAAATGGGTGAGCTAGGGTAGGAATGTTCTGTAGTGTGCAGGCACACAGCAGGACAGGCTTGGGATTATGCCCTTAGTTAGCTAAAATGATTTCCTGCCATCAAATGTGCAGGTGGCAACAAAAATCTTTCTGAGATGGTCCCTGTTAGTTATAATTTGGTTGTTCTATTCTCATTTTAGAGAACTGTCTCTCATCCCAAGAATAAAATAGCCCAGCCTTATGTAAGAATTTTTTAAATGTTTTTTTTTTAAGAAAAAGATGCAAAAGTTCTTTTCACTGTTAACAAAA
This sequence comes from Dicaeum eximium, assembly GCA_013396995.1. Taxonomy (NCBI): domain Eukaryota; kingdom Metazoa; phylum Chordata; class Aves; order Passeriformes; family Dicaeidae; genus Dicaeum; species Dicaeum eximium. Next base: position 100,946 of record VWZP01005995.1, on the reverse strand, counting down.
AGAAAATGTAGATATAAGTTCAGAAAAGCAGATTATAGCCTGCAGTTTGCATTTTCAGCCTTTATGGGATTGGTGCAAGTGAAAAATGGGCCTCTTCCAATTCCACTTGTGTATATTTCTATTCAGCCATTAAATAACTATATATTGTTTGGGGTTTTTTAACAACCAAATGATTTACTTTTATATTTTGCTTTCTTCCTCTTTTATTTTTCTGCTTGAACTTATTTTGCATGGAAGCTCCATCTTCTGGATCTCATTGACAACCAATAGTGCTGCACTAAAAGCTTCAGTATCGGCTTCATGTCCTTATATCTTCAATTACTATTATAATAAAACACCTCTGACAGTGAAACCAAGGTGGTAGAAGAGAGGTCTGCAAATTTAGACTGGAGTGGAAGTTGGTTTAGTTTGTTGGGGGGGGGGGGGGGGGGGTGTGTGTTCCTTTTTTTTTCTTTTTTCTTTTTTTTTTTCCCTCCTGGACCAGCTGTTTCTCATGATCTGTTTGATGCTCAGCATTTCACCTGCTGAGCAATCACACAACTGAAAAATAAGAGTAACTCCTGGAAAACTGGATTTTTCTGCAATCAGTCTTGAAGCCTCTTGTAGATAAGACTTCGTATGTGTAGCACTGAAATTATGGCATTTTTGGGTAAACACAGCAATCGGATTCCATTTCTGTGTGGCTGTGCTGTGGTCTCCTGGCTAAAGGTCTGTTAAATCTGCTTTGATTTTTCTTGACTGTTATAGACAACAGCAGTCAGTCCTTTTCCCTGCTAATGGCTGGGTGGTTTATGGGACAGATGCTAACAGAAGGACAGAGAAAACAGCAGAGCAAGGCCAGGGTTTTTGTTGGTTATTTTATTTACTTTTTATTTTCTTTTTCTTCTTTCTTAATGGTCTCCCCTGGGTTGTTACGTAGAACAATCTTTGAGCTTCTTTCTCAGGGATATGAGTGTCAGCACTGATCATGCTACAGCAGCGTGGATGTTAAAAGTGGAAAGGTGCTTTAACCTCCAGAGCTCAGATCGTGACACAACAAAATCAATTTCTCTACAGCTGGCCAGCTATGGATTTCCCTAGGTTTTTATTCTCTCTGTTATCCCATAGAGCCATATTTATGGAAAACAGGATACCTGTCAACTTTGTAATAAAAGCAATCCATCAAAATTATGTTTCGCGTTAACGAGCGCACTTCCGCTGCACTTCCTCGTCCTCGTGCTCCTAAGGAGGCAGGAAAAGGCCTCCATTTATCTCTGTTTTATTCAAAAAGTAATAAAGTCCAGGCCTCCTTTAAGTCGTTGAGTTTGCTCTTATGACAAAGTCCTATCCAGGACTGGAAATGTTTCACCTCCCGTTTCACAACTCTCAAAGCAGGCGTGGGTTGATGCAGCCTCAAGGTAGAGCTGGGAGCACAGAGGGCTGTGCCACAGGAATCACAAGAGGAAATTGCAGTTTATTGGTTAAAAGCCTGATAGGTGGCTCAGATATAGGTAAGATTTTCTGCATTAATCTCAATTTTTAGGATTGAAAGTGCCTGTAAAATATTGTTAAAAAATCGGGGAAAGGAATGTGAAAAGAGGGGCAAGATGGATGGGATCAATCAGGAGAAATGGCAATTTCTACCAGAGCATTAAATATTTGGGTTAGTCTCAAGGTATGAAGATAAGGGAGGCCATTTAATTTTTTTATAATGAAATTATTAGTAATGGCCTAAAAAAAGTGATAATTAGGAACCAAACTCAATGCCCATTTTTAACAGAGACTGAACAAAAGCCCAAAAATTTTAGGTGGGGTGGAGCAGGACTGTCAGCTTTAATCAGTCTCTGTCAAGCCTCAGATCGTATTTGTTGGAATGGGGTGGAAAATCTATTTCTTTTAAGATGTTCTGGAGAATTTTCTGATTAAATGAGATATAATTGGGTATTTTAGGCACATGGACTCCTGGAACTCCCTGAAATTGTGTGCCCCAAGCTGATAATCAGTTAAAGGTCACATGGTAACTCAAATTCTAGATTTGAGGAATCTGGTGGTCTGTGAAACACACAGGTGAAGGACAGATGTTGAATGCCTCATCTTATTAGTATTTATGTGCCAATAATTTACTTTTAGTGCAGCAAAGTAAAGAAAATATCTGAATTACAGCCTGGTGAGTTTGGGCTCTTTTCTTTTATAAGATTTTTTATCCTTGTCCCCTGGATAAGGATACTGTATGGGTTGGAAGTGTAATGACTGGACAGAACTATAATTTGGGGGAGGAAAAAAAGGCATCTCAGCCCAAGGAAGAAATTTTGAATGTTTTGCCCTGGAGATGATGGTGAGGAGCTGCTCTCTAACATCCCTCTGTGATGTACCATCACTGTAGTACATCTTTTGGGTGTTTTCTGCTGTGAAAAATGTTCCTCCCCACTCTGGAAGTGGTGCAGGAATCTGTGCTGGGATATGTTCCTTACCTGATCACCTACTTCTTTCAGAGCATTTAATTTAGATTATTTTATTCACATCTGCTTTTTTTAATGCTGTCTGAAGTCTCAATATCCATAGTTTTTTTCTTTTCCAGCTGTGTTTTTTGATTAAATTGGTAACACAGTTTGGAAGCTGGCACTCCTTGCACCAACTGTGCTGTATAAAATCAATTCTACATGAAAACATGAATTTTCTGAAGCTTATGGAGGTGTAGAATGTGTCTTTTCAGTGCCAGAAACACAACCCCAAAGAGGGGGAATGTGTGGTGTGTAGGAAGGCAGAGAATGAAAGAAACCCCAAACCTGCTTTGCAGTGGGGAGGCCTCAAGAGAAGAATTGGCTGATGAAAAATAACCTTTAATTTGAGCACTTTTCTCAAAACATAATAAATCCATGTTAGCACCAGCAGGGCGTGACAGAGAGTTCTGAAAAGTGGTGGCTGGGACAGCCTTTAGTGGCAAAATCTCCTTTTCAGGGCAGCTCCCATCTGTGCAGGCAGAGAGGGAGGCTCTGGCACCAGGGGAGGAAGGATTCCATCTGCAGGACCTGCTGCAGTCCCCCAGAAGTCACTGGTGGAGACACTTCATTTAATGGGCCTGAATTGATTCCTTTAAAGCAGTTTTGCTGCTGTCAGGAGTTCATTTGGCTTTGCTGGAGCCATTTCCACGAGGAGAGGCTTGGGATCAAATGTAGGCTGAATCACTGTGCACTGCAGCAGGGGCTGGAGGGACTGTAATTCACAACCCTCATTTCAGTTCCCCTCATTGCACTAGCACAACATGGAAAAAAGAAAAATCAGCCAGTCTGGGCAAGATTCTGCTTGGTAGAAGTCCTAAGTTAATGTGCTTAGTGTAGCTGAAATTAATGATATTTTGTGTTTCTTTAATAAGAATGTCTTTTGTGACAAGGCTTTTGTTGCCTTCAAAAATTAAACAGTGTCTACAGGAGGCATGAAATCCTTTTTATTTATCATACTTGATAACAAAACTGGTACTGACTGGAGGCTCAGGTTCACACTAAAGGACTGAAACAGTTGTTCAGGGATTGTAACAGGTAGTTGCCTATGATTTTTCTTTTTTAAAATGTTTTCATTTTGCAGTATTTTAGAAATAATACTTTAACTTAATTGTCTTAATGTAATCCTATTATCAGGGGAAATACATTTCTGTCTGAGAACAACAACTGAATGAATATCTCATCTGTGTGTGCTGATCATGAATTGAATTATCACAGAATCACAGACTGGTTTGGGTTGGAAATTGCCCTAATGACCATTTTATTCCAGATCCTTCCATAGGCAGGGACATCTTCCATCCAACCTGGCCTTGGGCACTTCCAGGGATCCAGGGGCAGCCACAGCTTCTTTATGGATAGACACATTAACTTAAGGCAGCTTGAAATTCATGAAGAAATGTAGGGAGGAAGCCAAGAATATTTTCAGAGAACACTTCAGCGACAAAGTTCAGTTTCTCTATCTACTCTTGGCTTCCTGGGATTAAACAAAAATTTCACACTTTGTAAGGTGCCAACCAGCTTTTATTCAGCTGCTGTTTTTCCTTAGTTCCTTCTGCATCTTGTGCATTGCTGATAATTGAGTTTCAAAGTCAGTGTGGGGTTTTTTCTTTTTTAGGAGGGTGTGAGTTTAGGCATTGTTGGGTGCATTTAATCAGCTTTGTTGGCTGCTGGATGGAGAATCCATTCCTCATTCTGCTCCATGAAGATTGTGCTCACAAATGGATGGACATTTTGGCTTTGCCATGAAAAGATGCAACAGCTGGGCCACACTAGATTTGTTTCACATACCTGCAGACCTCTACAGAGCAGGTTATGGTTTTTCTTCTCAACTCTTTGCCCCTGCAGAGGTCTGCTGTGAGGTTTTCATCCTCTGCAATCAGTTGTTGCCTTGCTGCTCCAGCACAGAGGTCGAGGAACTGAAGTCTCAAAACATCTCAGATGGTTTTGCTCAGACTCAAGGGAAGATTCCCTTAAATCTGCTTCCAGTCCTGCTTTATTAAGGAATGGTCTTAGTGAATACAGATGGATCTGGTTATGCACCTTGTACTCACTAAAATGTGACATTTCACTGCTGCCCTTGCCTTACCTGGGGGTTGTCTATAGGGCTCAGCTGGAATTTTATCTCCAGCCAAGTAAAGTCCAAGTGGGGCAGTGATGCTCCCTATGGAGGGCTGGGAACTGGGAATTCCTCTGTCCTAGCTGAGAGGGGATCACCCTTTAACCTCTAATTCAATAAGTTCCCCCACCAGTAAACTGTGAAATCACAGTTGCCATAATCTCAGGTGACAGTTTAGAGAATACACTCAAATTAAAAATATATATTTTTTTTTTTTTTTTTCCTCTTTTTTTGGTCCAGACTTTAAGGACTGTGAAATGCAAGTCTTGGGATTCTGCTCTGATGAAATCTGGTTCATTACATTGCTTTAAACTTTCCTGTCAGTAGAAGCCTGAATGAAATCAGATGTCAGAATACTTGGGGATGATATCTACATTCTAACACACTGTGAAAATATTTACAAGCTTCCAAGATGAGACTTTTCCTGATTAGGGAAATCAAAGAATAGTTTTCCCAGCAGGCCTGCAGTTAGCTCATCCAAATTGCTTCTGTTTTAATTGGCATGCAGTTCCTCTAAGCAGCTAGGAGATGAAAAATATTTGACTTGGGCTCTACAGGACTGGAAGCCTCTTCCCCCAGACACAGCAACTCGGGAGAAAAAAAACCAACCAAACAGCCAGCTCAAGTCCATATTGCATTTGTACAACAAAAATGCATCTTTGACAAGATTCCAGACTAAGGAACAGACTGATATTCTGGCCTTTTAGTGAGGGAAATAAGGATGGTGTTTTACTCAGGTGTTCTGTGTGTGAAGTCTTTTGTTACCTGAGTTGTACCTAAGTGGGTTGGGATTTTATCTCTGCTCCACAGCAGTCTGTTGTTTCCAAACTGCACTTTGGGACTTTTTACTCAGTTTTCTAGTTTCGGAAGCATTGGGAAGAATAAGTAAGACCAAATAACCTTCATTAAAAGTGACTGCTTTTGTCTGGGAAAACCAACTACTGCTGTGTGTGAAATTAATTTACTGGAGTTTTTACTTCTCTTTTGTTAAGGTGTCTGAGGAGGGACGTTGTCCCTATAAGTTGTTCTCCCAGGGAATGATGAGACCAAATCTCGTGGAGGAGGAGGTGACCCTGCTCTAGGATGGTGTGGAGAGCTGTGCTCTCAGGGTTTGGGGGTGGTGCGTCTTCATGTTCCAGGAAGCTTTTGGTCATGAATGAAACCCACTGAAGCCCACCATGGAATGAGCAGTGAAAGCAGCACCCAGAGGGTGAAATCCAGCTCACTTCATTTGTTGGGTCATCAGGATATTAGATAATTTTGATTGAAGAATGTGCCAGTATCACCTCCTTTAATCAAGATTTCTTGGTAGTTCATGTAGAACATATCTACATCTTGAAAAGATCAATATTGTGAGGATTTTTATAAAATAGTCCCTTCTCTCACCTCCACCCAAAAAAACAGCAAACAAAAAGCACCATCCAGAAACCCAGTGCAATAATGGGATTTCTTGTGGATGAGACCCTTAATTTCCCCACTTGAGGTGACTGGATGTATTTTGGAGGTACAAAGCCCCACGACGGGAATATTGCCACGTGCCAGCCACAACTTTTCTGTTCCTCAGCTTTTGGTGAAGAAATATTCACTATTGACCACTTGGGAGGGGTGAGGTGGTTGCGTGTCAGTCCTGCCAGCCTGGGAGGGGCCTGGGCTTTGCTAGGAGAGATTCTGGGATGGAATGGAGCCTGAGTATCCTGTTCCACGGGATTAGGGAGCTGCATTAGCAGGGAATTATGTCAGTCATGCTCTGTGCCTGCTGTGTTTCTCCATCTGCCTCTCAGAAACATGAGGTGGTGTTTCCCTGGTGGCGCAGCATTAGGTGAGTCATGAGCAGCACAGACTGCCAGTGATTTGGTTTTGAAGCTCTGAAGGAAGTGTAAACTTCATATTTGTTGTTTATTGGTTAATATTTAATTGCAGGTGAAATTAAAAATTAAGCAGGTAAATGACTCATGCTGAAAAGCAATAGCACTGTCCTGCTGTGGTTGACAAATGACAGTGAATTTCTAAGAATAGAAGAAAATATATTAATTTATAGCACAGAGAGCCTAAGGAGATGCTTTGATTGAGAGGAGTGGACACATCCCACAGAAAGATCATGGAGAAAATGTCTTTGATGCTGTGTTTAGTACCCTTTGCATCAGAAATGAAATTGGTAGATGGTTTCCTTCAGAAAATACTCAAAATTATCTTTTCTCTGTGGTGTTATGGAACACTTAAGGAGCAATTTTATTACTTTGGAGCAATGTTTATAAAGATTTTTTTTATTAGAGCAATGTTTTTTCCCTCTTCTTTTCTCCTAAAATCATGGCTGTTTGAGATGCCCAGCTTTCAAAACCCTGCACTGCACTTAGGAACGGACTTTATATTTTTCCTTAACCACTGGAAGTAAAGAGCAGCCTGTTATTTCAGCTATTCCTTGTTACCAGTGTAGGCTCAGAGTGTTTCTGACAGTCAGCCCTCAATGTGCATTTTGCTGTGGCTGACAGCAGGCAGAGCCTGGGATGCTGCTGGTAGAAGGAGGAGCCCTGGCGACTCGCTGCCTCCTGGGATGAAGCCTGTTTGCCTGGGCATCTGTGACATTTCTGGCCTGCAATTTTCTCCCCAAATAATGCCGCAGGCTGATGCTATTTCTGTTTGGAATACTGATCCATCCTGTTTATAGAGACAAAGCAATAGTGTGAGTAAGGCCTTTTCTTCCTGCTGTATATAAGGGATAACCTGGGGATGGGTTGAGGCTGAGCAGTGCCCAGGATGCACCCATGGAGAGCAGAGTGTGGTTCACCAACTCCTGCTTGGCAAATAAGGACCCTTTTTAATTGCTACTTCTAGTTTCTCTTTGTTGTTTCCTGTAAAAAAACATTTTGTGCTCAAATTCTCATCCCGTGAATGTGAAAAGCAATATGTGAAACTGAGGGTGGTAGAAGTTCTTAGCACTAGGAGATGCATCAGTAAATAGGATGGGTGGAAGAAATGTGTAGCAGTTGGCTGGTATTTTAATTTTGGTCTGTAATATCATAGTGAAACTTTAACTTTTTTTTTTTTTTAATTTTTTCCTCCATAAAAATCAAAGGAATGTTGAGGTTTGAAGCTGTAAAGGAGAGGGCTGGTAGAGGTTCGGTTTTGTTAATTGAGCAAAGTAACTCCAAATTAGTGCTCACACAGGCCTGATCTTTGCCACTGCAGAGCAATGGCAATGTCCTTAGAGAGTGGAAATAGCAAACCCTATGTGTTACGTCAGCTGTAGCTGGGTGGGAGATTAAAATTATTGCACAAATATAAAACCAAGACTTGAAAGGCATTGGGCTCCTCTTGATGTGCTTTATCTGGGCATTTATATATAATTTCCTCTTGGGATTGCTGTGCCTAGAAAGTTCAATGTGTGACCTTTGCCTGTGACAGGTTGGTCAGTCATTAGGCTGCTGGGGTGGCCTTTGAAAGATCTTTTTTTATTATGAAAACGATTCTGAGACCTCTAGATTAGACAGTGCACTCGCACTAACCCGCTTGAGGCAAAAAAGAAACCTTTAATCTCTGTTAAAACTCTGCGTGCCAAATATAATAGCTGGTTTCAGCAGTATTTAAACCAACTTCATTAGAATATGGGAAGGGGAAACAGGTTTTAAAGGCTGGCTTTAGCAAGTAATCAACTGTCTCCCAGATGGTCCAAATGGGACTCGCTCAACACTGCACATAAAGGAGAAAATAAAAAAAAAAGGGGAAAAGAAGAAAAAAGAGAGAGCCCAGCAGCATCCTGTGTGTGTCTGTGCCTGCTGGTGACTGGGCTCAGGGGAAAGGATTCCTCGGACAGAGGCTCTGTTTTCCAACCCAGACATCCCAGTGCATCCACGCTGCGCTCCCTTGCACACAAGGCGAGGCTGCAAGATGTCATGGGTTTAAATATATTCTGCATTTGTGATGGTGGCTCTGTAGTTCTTCCCGAAGTGCTAAAAAACAGTCTTGCTTTAACCCATTGTGAAAACTGGTAGTGTTTAACCCGTTCCTAACCGCGGAGCCTTATCAGGGAGCCTTTGTTCTGGGCAGAAGACAGCCGGGGGTGGCTGTATGGAGCGCAGCACGTACTGGGGGTGCATCCTGCACGCCGGGCTAATCGCTCACTAATTAATATTCATGACTCATCTCATTTAGCGGCTGCTCTTTGGACTCGAGCAGCGCTGCCATTGGCGCTCGAGCCGCGGAGAGCTTTATCTAAGGCAGAGCTGGTGCTCTCCTGGGCTGGATGCTGCCCGCAGCTCCTCGGAGATGCCAGAATCCGTGTGACATCCCCTTGTAATAAATCCTTTCTGCTTGTTCCCAAAGGTCCAGAGGAAGAAATGACCATGTAGATTCTACAGCTTGGGTGCAACATAATGGGAAATGGTGAATGGAGTGGAGCTGGTCTGCAGCCTTGAGAGCAGCCCGGGTTCTGTGACCTCCAGTCAGTCAGGGACACCCTCCAGGCCAGAGGCATCCTCCACGTCGCTCGCCGGACACACGCGGGATTCTTTTTAATTTCTCGGATTGGAATTCAAGATTCCTCTCCTTCGGTTTTTAAACAGTTTTAAGATTGTATCAACTACAACGAGTGGAGCAATATAACCAGCCACGATGGGTGACATGACAAATAGCGATTTTTATTCCAAGAACCAAAGAAATGAGGCCAACCATGCAGGAGAGTTTGGGTGCACACTGCAGGAACTGCGCTCCCTCATGGAACTCCGAGGGACAGAAGCAGTAGTAAAAATTAAAGAGACTTATGGGGAAACAGAGGGGCTCTGCAGACATCTGAAGACATCACCAACAGAAGGTAAGCGCTACTCACTTCACTTGAATTAAGGGATTTTGTGTAAAAGCTGTCCAGACATAGGTCTGGAAAAAAGAGTGAAAAAAGAGGTTTTGATTCCTGCCTGAACAGAATTCTCATGGCGCTGCCATTATTCCCAACCATAATAAAACAAGAGTCTTCTAAGAAAGAAGGTAAACCAGCCCAGCTGCAGCTAAAGCTGGCATGACAGTGAAAGGAGTGCTTCTTGTTTTAGCAGCCAAATGCATTAATTCTTCCTTAAAATGACACAAAAAATCAGCATGTCCTTTAGGCATTGCAAAGAGACTTGAATCTCTGTGCTCCTGGCGGTAAGAAGGTGCAGAATAGTTGCTTCAAAACAGCTTCTACGTATTTGGACATCTTGAGAGTATGAAATGACATTTGAGATGCACATTATGTTACTGTGTAGATCAAGTTTTTTTTTATTTATATATAGGTTACTAATCTTAACTTATTATATTACCATAGACAATTTTTCTTGAATCATCAGTCTGTCATTGTATCAATGTTTTTATTAGTTGCACTTCTGTTGTATGTAAAATTAAGCTCCTTACTTTCTTATGTTTAATAATACCAATCATAACTTTCCAGTATCTGTTTTCCTAAGTATTTTTAGAGACTTCTACTTGATAATTTATTAGTCTGCTTTTCAGTGCTCAAACCAAATATCTCCCCATAAAGCATTGACAATGGTGCAATGTTTCCCTCTCCTCACACAATTTTCTTTCTCTTTAAGTGCAAGTAAAATTCTGTTTCATTCTAAGAATTCTATTTTTGTCACTGTATTTTCATCTCCAAGGAGTATTAACACTTTTGGAAATTACACAGTCCTTCAGTCTATAATGTTTCTGCAGTCTTGTAAAGTAGCCAAGATGTTCATTTCAAGTTCTTTTCTTTTTCACAAAGATAGAAGTCTTGGCTTTGTTCCATTCTCTCCTTTCTAAAATTAATCATTTAGTTACCTCCAGGGTTTACATGCCTCAAAGTCTGGAATTATTGGTGTGATCATAAACATGTCAGTTGTAGTGTGATACCATAAACTGCCCCAGCTGAGGGGTCCCAAAGGAGCAGCTGTCAATGTCTCAGCTCCAGGAATTCCATGTTTGCAGGAGTCAGAGCTGAAGTCTCTGTCTGAGCAGAGTTCATGGCGGTGACTTCAGTCAAGTTCTGCCAACTCATTCTCGTGGTTACCTGGTCAATGTGAACTTCAAAGGAGATGTTAATTGCATTATGTGTTCAGTTTATGACATCAGGGAAACCCAATTCCTCATACTGGAACAGGGTGTATGGATCCAGCAGCGTGGCATACTGACTCCAGCAGTAATCTATATCTGATACTGCAGATAAGGTAACTTTCCTCCAAGCATTACGTGCACTTCATCACTTGTGCATTAGGGAAAAACCTTTCCAGCTTCAAATGGCAATCAGCATAGCCTTGCAGTTGTGAAGGCTCTGCTGGGTTTTAATTTTCAAGTAGATCACATAATAAGAATTCCCAGTCACACGAGGCTTACATCTTATTTTTAATTGTTTTGCTTGGAAAAATTCTCTGAAATCTGTCTTGTCAAACTCCGGAAATTTTCACTGGAGAGAAAGTATCCATCACAGAAAACTTTAAAGGCTTATGGAAAATATAAGCTTTTATTTAGTTCTAAGTGCCAAGCCATTGTTTTTCTTGATTCCAAGCTCAGTGAAGAGGATATTCTTGGAGACATGACTATTCTTAGAGGAAAGAAACATAATCATTTCTTACGTGGAAATGGAATCCTAACATCAAGCAGACATGATCTGAAAATTAATTGTTGACATACTTAGTTTGATCTTTAGGTATCTGCAGCAAACTGTGGATTCCTCATTGAATACCTTTATGAAAAACCACAATTTGCTACAGTGCCTGAAAATCACTTTTCCAACCAGGCATCGTTTTTGGTGAAGCACAGTTCACTGAACTTCCTTTGTTTTTCATACTTTGGTGTGTTGCACATCTCACATGGTTTTGTGGGAAATATGAAACAAAAATTACTGCAGGGCATTTCTTTGAAGAAACCAAAGGGCTGAGCAGGAGTCCTGAGTGACTGTGAAACAGTGAAAAGGACTCAACTGAGGAACTTGGTTCTTCCTTGCCTTGTAAGATCTTCCAGAATTTATCTGCATAAAGTTCTTGTAATTTTGTGGAATAAGTGCTGAAACAGATACCAGAGCAGAGGAAAAAAATGTTTCCTGGCAGCAGGGACTTGACAATTTGGTAAAATGTGGCCTAAACTGAATTCACTGGTTTATTTAGAAAGCAAGAAGTAGTCATGAGCTCAGAGCTGACTCAAATAATTTCCTATGTTAATATTTGATGTCCCACCTATGTATTGGTAGGATCAATCACACTTAGAAGTGCTCTTTGAAACTGTTTTGAAGGCCCTGAACTTCTCAAGTTAAGACATCATATTTGTAACTTAGATGTCATTGACAGTGCTGTGAGGTTCATTTCCCAGTGAACCCCTGTCTCAATTCAGCATGGAGCTGGGGAACTCTGCTGAATGCTGAGTAGAATAATATTTACATGCTGAATGAATTAATAATATTATAATGGATTACAAGACTTCAGTCTCTCCTTTAAATTTTCTTTGATTGCTCCTTTAGCTATAGATGCAGTGGAGATCCCAGCTCCCAGTTATGCCTGAGGGATTTCCTGCCTTCAAGTGATTATATTATAATGAAAAGCTCCCATTTAAGTCCTCATTTAAAAAAACCTCCCCAAAATCTATGAAAATCTACGAAAAAATACACATATGTGTCGACTTGAATTTGCTTTGAAAATATTTATGTTCAGATTAGTTTCACTTTCATTATCCTGGAAATACCACATATAGGCAGGATCTAGCCCTGTCACTTTGCAAAACAATGCTGAATCCCCCCTTGGGCAGAGCTATGCTGACAGTTGTATAATTTTCCATGCAATTGGAGTCTCCGAGGCCCACTGGAGCATCAGTGATACCTTATAAAGGACAGCTGGTAAAATGGGATGAGTTAGTTGGATGAGTACCAAATGAGACTGGAATCAACTCTCTCCAATACTTAACTATATTTACTCACAATTTTATATAGTACCCACCAATTTACAGCAACTTTTTCATCTAACTTCCCTTATAAAAATGTTTATTTCTTATAGGAGTATGTCAGTGAATTCACTTCCCTGATTTCTTGCATAAAATACTTGGAATTTTTTTTTTCCCCGGCTGTAGGTCTCAGGATACCATTAAAAGGCTTTATGGAAAGACACAATATCAATTAACAATTAACTGAAAATGTTTCTACTGTAGAAGTTTACTTTTTAATCATCACAACTGCCCTTAGTTGAGCTACCAGAGAAGTTGTCTCTCTTCTCAAATGAGTGTTTTTTGTGTGGGGGATACAGACAGAGAATCAATTGGGCCAGCTGTGGAGGTGTGTTTATTTTTCATTATTGCAATCTAAATGGCCTTTCACAATTTTAACAATGAGGTAGAAGATGAAGAAAGATTGAATGCAACAAAATTAGCCAGATGCTTTTAATACTCGTTAGTTTTGATTCCTCACACTTGCTTCTATAAAAATGCACCTTTAATAACTTAATAGTCTGTTTGGAAGCTGCTCTCGCTGGTTCACACTGAATTGCAGTCAGGTGCACCACTGTGCTCAATCAGCCACAGAGATGTGGAGGATTTGAAAAGGAAACTGGGAAAGGAATGAAAAATACTTGATTCAGACAAATAGAAGTTTAAAATAGAAATACAAAATAATTGATTCTGTGATTGTCAAAGACTGAGCTTTATTTTAACATGCTGTCAAAACAGAAAATGAATGTGAAGAAATTGGTGATAGCGCCATTTTCATTGTTCAAAGAACACACTTGATCACGTATAAACCATTAAATATTATCCATAAGTTCAAGATCTTCTTACATTATTTTGCATTTAAGGTTGGGACGGATAATATTTGATTGATTTTATAATTTCTTTAAAAGGAACATTGCCAGCTCTCTGAAAGTAGATTTTAAGAGTTTCTTTGTGATGTTGAGCTGAAGTACTTTGGAAAACTTCAAAGCAGCATCTTAAATGCCCTGCAAGAGCAGGGCTCATCCTCTCTCCGGATCACCACGCTGCCTAATTCCCCGTCCTTATTTGTGATGTCAAAACATCTCCTGTAGTTCAGGCCCATTTGCCAACCCCCCAGCAGCAGCCAAGCTCCAGGTCCACATCCAGCCCTTATCTGTACACGTTCTCCTCACTATGGAAGGTTTGGTTTGAACAATGAGAACAGCCCTGGCCACCAGAGAACCCCTCAGCATTGCCAGGGCCAAGGACTCGCAGGGCTTTTTCCTGCCTGGCCTGGGAAAAACCCCACAGATGAACTTTAACCTCATATTTCACCTGGTTGTTTGTGCAGTGCCAAGTGTGGCTGAGCTGGTGAGAGCTTGGATAACTTGGTATTTTCCTGTGGTTCCATCAGTGGGCACTGCCTGCCCCCAAGCTCTCCCAGAGACCTGTGCTTGGCAAAGGGGCTGGCTGGGAAGGAAGGGGGTCCTGGATGCTCCTTCATTTGGAAATTGCAGTTGCAGAACCCTTCATGTGTATCCCCTGGGGAAAAGAAGACCTCAGGGAGAGGCCATTGCAGTCTCCCAGTATTTGCAGGAGGCCTGTAAGAAAGTTAGGGGAAAATGTTTTAGCAGGACCTGTTGTGATAGGAGAAGGGGTAATGGATTTAAACAGAAGGAGGGTTGATATAGATTAGATAGAAGGAGGGAATTTCATACAATGAAACACTGGTGCTGAAACACTGGATCAGGCTGCCCACAGAGGTGGGGGATGTCCCGTTCCTGGAAATGTTTAACACAGGTTGGATGGGGCTCTGAGCAACCTGACCTAGCTGCCAATGTCCCTGCTCTCTCCAGGAATTGGACTGGACAACATTTAAAAGTCCTTTCCCACCCAAATAATTCCATGATTCTCTGCCTTCGTCTCTGGGGGATGCCTGGAGGAGCCAGAGGGGTCCCTGACTCTGTGGGAAGAGTGGGCAGCACCGAGTGTGCACGGCAGCTTCCCTCCTGCACCCTCCCCAGTGGCACCCAGGGACTCCCCCTGCCCCTGCTCTCCTCAGGGACAGGCCCTGGGTCCCTCCTTTGTGGCTCTGGCAGCTCTGCTGGGCCTGCCCCAGGCACTGGGAGCACCATTGCCACAGGGCCCCTCTCCGGGTGGGAGAAGATGGAGGCGGGATGGTTGTGTGGGAATAACTCATGGCAGGCTTGCTCTGGCACACGGGGCTGTCTCAGTCCTTCACAACAGGCCTGGCCCAGCTGAGGGGCTTGGCCTTAGGGAGGTTGAATTTGGCTCCTGTGTCCTGATGTGTCCGTGGGCCAGGGCCAGGTGGATGTGCTGCTCCAGGGGTTCCTGAACTGCATCCCTGCACCCACTGGGGTTGGCAGGAATGGCTCTGTATGTTTGACACTCCTGCTGCAGGCAGCATGTTGTATTTCCATAACATCCCATCTCCATGTTTCATGGATTTGGAAGAGGCACATGGAGCTTTCTTGGCAATGGCGCTTCTTTTCCTTATCTAATATTTCCATTGTTTGTATAATGGAACAGCAAACATTCTTCCAAAGGTTACCCAAACATAAGCATCTCAAATGAATGGTTCAGATTTTTCTCTGTGATAAGTCCAATTTCATTGCTCATTTTGTTTCTGGGTTCTTGCATGTCATGCCACTTGCTGATTTACTTTGGCTTTGTTCAGTTACTTGTGGAAAACTAGAGAGATATTGCATGATGCATTTTCCCCATAAAGCTTAAAAAAGAAAAGAAAAGAGATACCTGCTCCTTTGAGAATCCTAAATGGCTTGCAAAAAGGTTCTCTCTGGGTTTCAGGAGGTGCTTCAAAGTAAGGACAGGAAAGGCAGAAAGTAAGCGAGTGTCTTCTGCTTTTTCTATTAGGCAGCATCAGAGAGTTTCTGGGATCAGTGCTGATTTATTTATGTGATTACCCAGGACATCATCTTCCTCTCAACGATTGTCTTACCTCAGCAGGTGCAATGCTTAGAAAGGAGGCTATTTTCATGCAAGCTGAAATCCCTTTTCCCTGCAAGACATTAAATACTTGCAGCAGGGTGTACTGACCACAGGCATACATTCTGCTCTTGTACCTCAGATTTAAATAAACTGAGTAATAAATGGGTGTGATTTTTTTTGTAGCTATTCTGCACAGGACTAGTGTTTGTTCCTTGCAGTTAACTCAATTACAACTACAATGTGTCATAAGTTAAAGGAAAACCTGGCCCAGCAACTTTCTGTTGTTCTTCCCCTCTTTGCAAAGAGATTATCACAGGTCAACATTCTCCATAACGTGTTGTGCCCCACGTTTCTCCTTGATCTGAATGCAGTGATGCAACACAGTGAGTCAACCCCTTTATGCTGAATTAGTAAGTGATGGAAAGTGTTGCCATTATATGGGACTATTGATAAATCTGTAATCTCACTCTTAGGAATAGCGGTTTGAATTTGTTGGCATCATTCAGTGTGTGAGAAAAAAGGTGAGGCCAGGCCTGCACCATAATGAGCAGAGTGTAAAGCTGGGGGAAGTGACCTCTGTGTTCCACAAAAGCCACGTCAGCTCTCCCAGTGGCAAACTGGGATTACATCCGTGGTGCTCCCTTGGAAAATGGCAATTAGGCTTTTGCTTGGAGGATCAAACAGGGATCATTCTGGGCTGTGGTGTCAGAGTGGCTCCTGGAGGTTGGGTCAGTGGTGGCAAAAAAAGACCTGAAGGGGAGGAGTGGCTTCAGCCTTTCCTTGGGATGTCCCAGTGCTGGGGAGCTGCTGGGAGGGTAACAGGGCTGCAGAGGAAAACACCCTTGGGGAATGCCTCCCTTCTGCTGTATTGCAGGGCTCAGAAATCCATAAATATCTATAGACTGCCAGCCTTGAGTGAGAGCTGATTTGTCTTCATTTTGTTCTTGTTTTGAGAAGGCTGCAGGAAGAAAGCAAAGTCCATTATACCAAATGAATAATCCAATCGATGGAGCCAGTGTGCCCTTGATGGAATTAAACTTTGCCTTTGCAGTGTATCAGAGACAGAGCAGGGTTGTTGCCTGATTTTGTCCGTGCCCTGTGAAAGCAAAGAGTTGCCATGCACTGGTTTTGTCCTGGTAGGACTGGCCCTGCTGCAAGAGCACAGCTCTTAATTCATTCTCTCAGCTGACACTTAGAGGGGTGCAAAAACCTGCTCCCTTTAAAATGTCACCTTAAAATGTAGAGATAAAACAATTACTTGAATCTCTGTTAGGTGTTCTCAGACATTTTGCCAAGTGTCACTGCTAGCAGTGATGCTGCTTCCAGCTGAACCATGGAATTTCGGAAATTTTGCTGCTAAAGTCTTGGTAAGGATCATCTGTGGATTGGACAGGTGATGACAATGCCATTCTTCACAATAATGAAATGCTGAATTTTGGTTTCCTTTTATTCAGCATTGCATTTCTGTGTTTTCATGAAAGAGGATTGTGCTATTTTTTTTTTTAATAAAATGAGGCAGTGACTTCACTATGCAAGCGTAAGCTCAGCAGCCCTGCAAGAATAATTAGCATGATTAAATGGTCATTTTTCTTTTGAAAATAACTTATTAAAAAAAAAAAATCAACAGACCTGGGATAAAAACAGTGTTAGGTGCAGTAATGATTTCCTGCCTCCTGTCCCTTTTGTAGCTACTACTCATCCTTCAAATCTAGACCATTCAAATTTACTGTTTCCATTTGTTTTCCAAGAAGTCAGAGGTTGGTGTTTGACATGCTTGTTATTTATAAAGGTGAGTGGAAAATAAAGCCAAATATGTATTTTTGGCAGTCAGCTCAATGTGCTTCCAAGACAAACATATCTGCATTCCCTCAGTGCTGATTTCCTTTAGTGTGGTACACTCATAGTTTCTAACTTGCCTTCGAAGTATTTCTAGAAATGATTTCTTCTCTATCTCCAGGAGTTTTGTGGGGTTTTTTTCACATCTGTGTAGGTGTTCTGGAAACTGTGCCTAAGATCCTGAAAGGTGTGAGGAGAAAGCAGCCTCCCCAACATCCTGAAAAGCTGATGATTACCTCAGACAAAAAGAACCTGTTTTCACAGATAATAGATGACATTCCCTGGCACAGCTTTCAGCAGGGTATAGTAGCTTCCTTTTTTATTTTTATAGAAGGAAGAAACCCTTTCTGAATGCTCATTATAAATCCCATTCCTTGTCCTTGCCTTGGAGCTGGTAAAACAATGCATTTCAATGTCCCATCCTAATTGCCAGTCCAGAACTTGGCATAGCAGCCACAGATTCTATTAAATGCAGAGGATTTCAGTTGTGTAATAGAAATAGCTGGGTGTATGTAGCTGCTATTTCTGTAACAATAGCATTTACTAGCCCTTGTTTCCTCTTTGCTTTCAAATGAAATTCTTCAGGGACTGCAGATACTTTTTCCCTGTGTGGATTGTGAGCTGAGTCAGTTCTGCTAAGACTTGCAAACCTGAGCTTCCACAGGCTGTGCTGCTCCTTTGATTATTCCTTTTGCATTTTGTGTCAGTCTCTCCTCCCCAGCACTTTCCACAGAGGAACAGTCTATTTCAGTGTGAGGGCAGCTTAGGTAGGTACAGTCCTCTGAAGTACTAAAAGTCTGAAAAAATGAGTATTGCAAAGGAAAACCGACCAAATTTATGGAGTAGTGCAAAAGCTGTAATGATTCTTTTCCTCTGATTAGCATTGGAGATGAGAGAAAAGAGGGAATAGCCCACACCTTTACAGGTCTGCTTCAAAAGATGAGCTTGCCCTTGAAGGAGGAACAGAATAAAAGGGGAGAATTTTCTCAGAGAATCCATTAAGTACCCAATGAACTGCAGCAGGATTTCACTTTGCCTCTATAAGTGAGGGCACAGCTCCTTGGATGCTACAAGATGAATTCTGTTTGTTCAGGACGGTGGCAGCATTAATGTGGAAGAAAAATATATGGGAATGCTATGGAACTGCAGGGCAGCTGTGCAGTTATAATCTTAGCATTAGTCTGGGCACCTCAGTTAATTCTTTTCTTAAACAATACATCAAATCCACTTGGATTTCTTGCACTGTTTTCCTGGTAGTCTCAAGTGTTTGTCTCAGTTTGGAAGCTTGGGTGGCACCAAGGGTTTCCTTGGGTTTGCCTCACTTGAGTCAAGTGTTGGCCCCCTCCCTTTCCCTGGCACAGGAGGTCAGTTTTAAAGGAATGATCATTGTTTTCTGAGGCCTTCTATTTTCTCTTTTCTTTGCTTTTGCTTGCTTTTCAATTACACCCAGAAGTCAGTTTGCCTTCCTTAAAAAATCCTACAGTAGTAGGAATTGCTGCATTGCATCACCATTCTGCTTTGCCAGGGGGGCCATGGCAGTGGCATGGTTTCCTGTGGGCAGCACAGCTCATCCAGCTGGACATCTGCAGCCAAAATCTCTGCCTCTCCTTGCACTGTAGAGTTACAGGTGGCTATTAGCCCACAGAAACCCTGGAGAAAATCCCTCCTTGTTCGTGATAATGAAGCCAAAGAGTGAAAAGGCTGGCCAGGTCAGAACCTGTGCTTTTTCACTACTCAATTTGTTGAGTTTTTACTGAGAGAAAAATCTCGAAATACTTCCAAGCCCCCTGCTGTTTCCCGCAGAAATAACTTGGGAAGCTCTGGAAGCGTTCAGGTGTGCTGCCCTGCTGGCTCTGCGCAGCTCTCCCGGTGCCTGGCTGCTCCTTTGTTCCATTGTTTTCTCAAGCCAGTGAGTTTTTGGGTGTGTGGGGCACTGCAGGGACAGTGTGACAGAGCTCGCCCTGCCTCCCTGGGGGTGTGCAAGGGTGCCCATTGAAGTGTTTAGGACAATCTGCTTTCCAGGCTGCAGACATCTGAGGGGATCACGGTGCTAAATTGTAGGTGGTTATCCGTGGCACGGGTGCATCAAACAGGAGCCATGATGGTACCAAAATTCTCCCAAAATGGGGAAAAACAATCCTCTCTAACACTGTCTTTTCAGTGTTAGTAAAGCATTACTTCAATCTTGGCCCAGAGGTGAGTGGCTGACAAAGTTCCAGCCTCCACACCAATGCTGACACAAAACCTTTTCACTTATTTATGCATTTTTAGCAAAGAAACTTATATTCATTGCTTCTAAGTGGCCTGATTCTCTCCATTAATTAATATTCTGTCCTATATTGGTTATTGATATTTTCCTCTTCATGCTAATTTGGTCCCCATTCTTTAGTCCTTTTATCACCTTTTCCTCCAGCTTTCCAGGCCTTAATCTTCCCCTATATCCCCTGTTGGTTACTCCAACAAGAGTCTCTGAAGAAACGTAAGTTATGCTGGCTAAAAGTGGGCACTACTTGCCATTAATTAAAACAACTAATTAAAAATTAGTTAGGGTTTTATAATTTCCAACAATTCAGTGCTACATGAGATTTGTAGCTGGCCCTAGGATGATAAATCTGCTTATTTTTGATGCCTTGTCCATCTGATGATTCCAAGCTCCGGGTGTTGAAGGACTCTACAAATGAATTTTTAAAATTTACAGATAGCTAAGGAAATTCTATTAATGTGCTGCTGGGTTTGTTCCCAAGGAAGTCTCAGTGGTTGTGTTACACCTCCTGCTGCTTTACTTGCTCATAAACATGAAACCTCATGTGCTGCAACCCCTGAGGTAAATCCCAGAACCTGAACCCTCAGAAGAGAGTTTTAAAGGGATGATCATTCTTTTTCTGAGCCACTGGTATTTTCTCTTTTCTCTCTTTTCCACCCAAGCCCACGGTGCACGCTGAGGGATGTGCACAATTTGTTGTGTTAGCAGAGAAATGGAGCAGTTTTAGCTGAGGAAGTGCCACAGGTCAGTCGTGCTTCCTTCAATGAGCTGGCCCTGCTGGTTTGGCTGTGTCCAATGCCACAGCACAGCTGGGCTCATTTGCTTCAATAGCAAATATCAGATGGCAGAAGTCATTAAGCTCAAATTGTCTTATTCACTGTTCTGAAGTGACCCCTCAGCAGAGGACCAATACACCCAGCTTGTCAGCATGAGTGTGCTCCACTGCTCCAACACACCACGTGCAAGCTGAGAGGGAGCTGGATTCACCTTTGGGTTGATGTTAAATAAATGGCTTTGAAGAAACAGGTTTTGTGCCTTCAGCCCAAAGGGTTGGCATGGTAAGAGGTCTGCAGGGTTTGAAAATATTTAAAAATAACTTTGTTTTAGCGTTTGGAATAGATGGGGACTCTTAAGGTAAAATCAGTAGGATTTTTTTTTTCCACCAAACCTAGATGTTATTTTTAATTCCTGATGTTAATCCTATTTAACAAGGCTATCCGTGTGGCATGTTTTGCCATGAGATGCCGGCAGTTCTTTTTGCTGCCCCATTTTTTCCAAAGTATTGGTGCTGACATGAATGTCTCTGCAGCTCACAGCTTAAAATCACAGACAAAAATCAGGTGGGACTTGCTGTGGGGTGGCAACCCATGCCATTCCCTGGATGGGGACAGCTTTGTGTCTGCTCTGCTGCTCTCTCCTGTCCATGTCCCCACGCTCAGAGGCTGCTGCAAGGGACACCTCACCTCCTGTGTGGGTGGGAGTTGTCCCTGTGGGGACACCCAGCCCTACTCTGGAGGCACTTTGTTGGCATCTTTCCCTGGAGAATCCTGGGTGCTTCTGCCAGCCTGTGGCATCTCTTCTATCCAGTCATGTTCGTGTTGGAACAGCAAACTCTGTTTTAAATGAGGCATTTGGAATTAATGCCCCGTATCTGGGAGCCAGTTTGCAATCCCCTGGGTTTCTGGTTACTTTATCACCACTTCATTGTGATTTAGGGAGATCCCCTTTCTTACCTTTACTTTGAGCCTCTTAACTGTCATTGTTGCTTGAAAGTCCTGAATTTTATTTGGGGGGCTTCTTCAGTCTTATTTAAATCTTTCTTAAAAGATTCAGTTGCAATGGGATTTTTAAGAGAAATTTTTGCTAGCTTCCTTTAAATTTGGGGAGGTGGAAGGAGGGGAGTAGGCCTAAGCCTGGTTTAATTTTGAAATATTTTGCAAAAGTTCATTCTATTGTTAAAAATTGATAGCACATCTAAGCTGCCTGGGACTTCCCAGGAACGTTGTAACCTTGGTGGCTTGCAAGGACTGGTGGTGGCTGACAGGAACAACAAAAAAATCTTAAGCTATGTAATGCCTAGGAGGTATTTATTCATCTTGCAAATTATCCATGTTTTCTTGTGTTATTGAACAGTTGCAGGTGTTGGTGTCAGTGGTCAGCAATGATAGAAATGTTTCCCTGATAAATTTAAGTAATCTAGCTGCCCTGTTATGAATATCTGCATTTTCCACATTTAAAATTCAGTATAATGTTCCCTCTTGTGGACTCTTCCATGTCTGATTTTACCCTTACAGACAACCTGAGAAAACAAATATGGAAATTCTGTGCTGTTGTGATTTCAGACCAAACCATTCTTGGTTCACTTTACTTTCTTCCATTGACCTTTGATTACAATTTCTTTGCAGATACACATTTCCTTTATTGCTAATTTGCTTTTTGGTATATATTTGTTTGGTGTTGGTCTATATTTGTTTGGTGTTTTTTTTTTTTTTCATTTTTCTGCTTCCTGATTATCTTAAATATCTCTGCTTTTAAAATGGCAGTGAAATCACCCTTGTGGCCTCAGGTAGCTCCACTTTCTCAAACAACCCCCAGTCTTTGGAGGTGACCCTGTGCTTTCAAGTATTGAAAGGTAGGATTTTCAGGTCATGCTGAGCGTCTGTCCTGTTTGAACTTGGCCATTTTGGCAGAATTCAGCTCCTTTATCTGCTCTGCCCTATTTTTCCTGTTTGAACTTGGCCCTTTTGGGAGGGCTGTCTGTGCCTTATCTGCTGAGGTTGCTCTCCAGGATGGTGAGATCAGTCGAATATCCCTGGTAAACCTGGGTGATTGTGGCTGCATTAATTCTTGGCAGGATTCAGTGTTGACTGTTCAAGACAAACAGTTCAGGATGACTTTAAATAAACCTACTTGAGATATTAAATACAGTGGGTAATTACAGGCTAGGTGCACTGAACAGGGAACTAGATGGTCTGTAAATGGATGTACCAGTTTCCAATTAAAATTATTTTAAGGCCAACAGTGATCTTCAAACACAGCTTGTAGCTTTAAAAAGGAAAAAAACCCCCAAACCTATCCCAAACCCAAATTACACAGTGATTTCCATACCGTTTAAAATTGGATCAGATTTTATTTCTGAATCTTTGAAAAAAATTTAGGTTGCTCTTTGCTGGAAAGGCTGTCAAGAGAAGTATTTATACAAGAAATTAATTTTGAAAACTTCTGCCTGTTTTCACTGGGTGAGATAATTAAATGTAAAAGTTACAGGCTGAAACTCAGTATTTTAAATGACAGGGAAGATTGGCTACTTGTGTTCATGTTTCCAGACATGCAAGAATTGGGTTTTGTTTCAATTTGTCCCCTGACTTAACCTTTATTTTATTCACATCAAAGATGAAATTTCTATTTCTTCCTTAAGCAATTTAAATTTTTTACTTTTGGGCATACGACAAGAGTTTTCAATACTTTATAGAAAAGATATTGTTAATTTAACATTTAGGGTTTATGACAAAGCCTTTTTAAGTGATAAACTTTTATAATATTGTTAAAATTAATGGATTTTGGTGCTTCAACTCTTTGGTCAACTGCAATAATCTATCCAGTCTAAGAAATCAAGACATAATTATTTAAAAAAATTAGTTGTTAAAATACTTTCATATCATGATAATTGGTTTTCATAGGAAAAGATTGAAAGTGATAAGGTATAATATTAGCAGATACTCTTCTGTTTAAATTATCTTTATTTAAATTCAACTGTTCCTTACTTAAGACTTCTTGAAAAGCGCTCAAGGTAATTTTGGTTTGAGAACTGGGAGGAACTCTGGAATGGCAATTTATAGAACCTTAATTAATTATGCTGAGTTGAGTGTGTAAAGCCAAGGAAGCCTTTTCTGCTGGTGAACAGGGATGTTCTCCCAGGACTTCTTTACAAATCCAAGTTTGCAGCAATGCTCCTGCTTTTCCCACATCACAAAAGACTGATGGTGCCTGGTGAAGGCTGCCCTGGAACAGAGGCTGGACAGAGTTAATAAAACAGGGACTTATTAAAAGGATTTCCTCCATGGATGCACCTTGGGCAGCACAAGAGCCCAGCCAGGGCTGCACCCAAGATGAACCAAAATGGCACAAAATGGACACCGGGCACGGCTCTGGCACTTTGATCAGTTCTGCTCCATTTGCATCTTGGAGTTCATTGTCCAATTCCAGCTTTAGCCCATCAAGTCCCATCCTTCTTGTTTTTCTCTCCTCAGTCCACGTTGTTTGTGCTCCTGGACCTGAGATGTTGATCATTTGTCCTTGGTCCCCAGCTGGAGAAGGAATTGTTTTGTCTCCCTGCTCTGTGCACAGAGCTCACCATCCCCTGATATGCAGCCCAGACCCACACACTAAAGCAGCACAGAACCTGAAACATAGAAAAGCCAAAACCTGAGGCATCATACCTAATCCTCAAAAATAGATAAGGTGAAAGGAAAAAAAAAAAATTTAAAAGTAGCCAAAAGTGTTTAAAAATACCACAGCCTGTAGTACCCTGGAAGGAAGCAGGAAGGGAAGTGTTAGGAAGTGAAAGTGAAATGTGAGGATAATCCACAGGTTCGTTTCTAATCAGCAGGAGCTGCGTGAGCGTTTGTGGCGGCGTTGGCAGGAGTCAGGAGCAGATAACAGCGTGGCAGAGAAGTGTGAGGCTCAGGACAGAGTTTCCTCACTGGAGAGCCGAGCCCTGCTTTACTCAGTGACCAACAACTCGTTAACGGAGGCTGGCGAGCTGCGCTAATTAATGAGCAAGGCCGCATCTCGTCAGTGATGAGCACCTGGCCTTGTGCTCAGCATTGAGTCAGGGTGTGAGAGTAAGGGGAACTGGCAGGCAAAATTAGTTAATGCATTCATCCCTGTGAGCAAAGGCCACGGTGCTGTTCTACAGCTCGTGCTGCACTGGGAGATTTTAGCGGGAAATGGAATGGCAAAATTCACCTGGCGCCAGCTTTGGTTCCTGGAACCATGGCTTGGAATCATGGTTTTTGGCTGTGGTTTATGAGGTAAAAGCAGCCCAGTTTGTGCACAAAGAGCCTGTCGCTATTGAGCCAGGTGAGTAAGGTAAAGACTCCAACTCTCAGAATGTATCAGGGCAAAAAAGGGGAGTTTATGATAAACTCTGCGCCTTTTGTAACATGCTTTGCTAAGGTGAATTATGGTTGGATATAAAGGAGCTACAAAAGAACTTCTCTTACCTAATTGGTGAATAGGGAACATCGTACCCTGAAGCACAAACTGTTACAAACAGTAGCTGGCTATTATAAACAACAGCTACAAGAAGACATAACAGCAATCTAGAATTCTAAGTTTTCCCAAACAATTCTCTCTGTTCTTTCTTCGACTGAACTGCGCGTGTCCACGAGAGCCCACCATTTGCATGGTCTTCTCTGCTGCAGGTGGAATTCATAGAGGAAAAATTGGGTTGGTTTGGGTTTGTTTGTTTGGATTTTTTGGGTGGNGTGTGTTTTGTGTTTTTTTTTTTTGTTTTTTTTTTTTTTTTTTTTTTTTTTTTTTGTGTGTAGGTAAAATTGAAGGCCAAATTGTATTCTCAGGTACAGCCAGTTAAACATCCAGGACAGCAGTGTCCTGAAGAGTGTGCAGACCACAAGCCAGTAATCACCTCTGCTCTAAACTGGCAGCAGTATTGCGCAATTTTTGATTCAATTTAACTCTTTGGTACAGCAGGGCTGGGCCCAGGGTGCCAGTGGCTCCCTAGGGATGAGAGTTTCCTTTTCCAGGAGGGTTAATTGTTAAATAAAAGAACCAAGGAGGCCTGGTCCTTTATGAACAACTCTTTTTGTATTGCTTGAAGTGATGAAAGAATTTGTTAACTTGAGTCTACTTTTCAGCTGGAAATCTGTTGCAATTTCCAGCTTGAGTCTGCTGCTCACCCTCCTCCTTTTGGGATGTGTGCTTGGAGTTTCCCCTAATCCTTTTGAAATATAGAAGTTTGAGTCTACAGAAACACTCGAAGATTTGACTTTTCCCTAAATCTGAGGCAGCAACTGATAAATAACACCTTGCCATCACCTGAAGAGCTGACAATTTATTTCACTTATTCTAATAAAACAATTCTAAACAAATATTTATTTGCCTAAATAAAGCCTTAATGGGAGTGGTAAAGCAGCAGGCTTAGAGGAAAAAAATGTAGGTGTGGGTTAATTGTATCAAAAATTGTATCTGGCAGGGGTAAAAAGCCCTTCCTCAGTGTCACGTTGACTTAATTTTGCATGTTCTACTTGCTGCAATTTAATGTGCTGCCAAACAGCCTTGAAAATTCTCTCTTGCTTCCAGTCTGACTTCTGATGTCCCAAAATAGATGCATATTTTTCTTCTTCAATCCAGGTGTTTATGTTTAGATGGAGTGAAAATTTAATCTTTCTCTCAGAATATCTTCTGCAAACACTTACAGTGCTGTTAATGTTGTATATGTGATGTTTTTTATAGTATCTAACTCTGAAAAGGAACATTTTAAAGAGGTTTTGATTGCAGTTACTCATCTCTTTCCACCCATTTTCTGGCGAAAAGCCCTCTAGAATCTGCCATAGCAATAATACTTTTGAAAAATTAAATTATTGAAGTATTTAAGAACTTCTGGGAATCAAAATTGAAAAGAAATTTTATTAAAAGATACATAAAAATATGGAGTGATCAATCAATGAACCATGTTACCATTTCCAACTGACTAAAATCCTGGAAGATATTTTAATTTTTTTTCAAAGTTTGAAGAAGGAAGGCAGGACATACTTCATTGGACACAGTGGGTTCCCACCCTTTTTTCTTCAATGGAAAAACATTAAGGAACTCGGGCTATTTAGATGACTGTGTTAACAAAATTAACCTCATTTGGGGACTACCATTTTTGAAGGAATAGCCTACAAAAATTCGGGGCTGCAGAGAAAGGCAGAGGTGGATTTAATTTTGAATCTTACCGTGTTCAGTTCTAATAAGGAATTTAGTTTGGAACACTGTAGGGGTTGTCTCTGCCAAAACAGAGACAGCAATGTGCATTTCAAATGCTGGAAATATTGCCCTGATTTTATAAAGTAGCACTTGCTCCTAATTTAAGTGCCTGTACTTCATAAGCTTGAGCTGCTCTACGCAGGAGGGAACATATTTTACTGTGGCTGTTGTGTTTTTTGCTTTGACACACAGCAGCTTCCTTGAGCACAGTTCTGAATGAGCTTTTCTGTCATGGAAATATTGGAGATGCTCCTGCAATTAAAAAAAGAAAAAAAAAAGAGCTGAAGGGGTAGAACAAGAGTTAAAGAGTTAGAGGTTTTATAACAGACCACAAAACAACTCCTGGACCAGCTGTAAACTGTAAGAGAGTTAAACTGACATTTGGGGTTTAAAATATGTAAACCTGCATCAACCACCAGGTGGAAACATGGATTTCCATGGTAAGGAAAGGTTGTGGATGTGGGCTGTGAATCAGATCACACCTGAGTGGCCTTTAGGCTTCTGAGCCATGGGTTTCTACAGCTGGCAATAACTCAGAAATCTCCTGTTTTGAGGAGGATTTTGCACAGGTAGTGCTTGAATACCCATGAAGGGGAGCTGCCCTGCACTACTGAATAACAAAATTCTGCCTGTCTGGGACTGTTTCACTTCCATGCACTTTATTGACCTGTAAATGGAAGCCAGACTCATTTACAAAGTCCTCAGCAGCCCACATGTGAGTGATCTGCTTTCAGCTGCAGAGCAACTCCACAGATCTGGGGAGTGATCCCAGCTCTCAAACTTGTGTGAGCCCAGCCCTGGCCTGGCTGGGCAGGGACAGCACGGATCAGTGCATGGCTATTTCTGCTTCTCCCAGACAGAAAAGGGACTTTTCTGCTGTTTAGAGATGAGATTTTCCTCACATGGGATCAACAGGGATGGGGCAGTTGTGGTGCTGAGGTCTGGAAAAATCCACTACATGTCCAGACCTTTGGGAAGGTTTTCAGAGTCACACCAGCTGTGTAGGACAGGTCTTTGATGCTTTGTATCTGAAAAGACTTCAAAGGAAAAATGGTCAAATTACACATCTGCATGACCAGAAGATCTGTATGGCATCGCTTTCCAAATTGTTGTCATTTTTACTTTGTGGCTTTGTAGGGAATAAGAAAAGTGCTGGAAAACGTTAAAGTTTTCCAGCTTTCATAGATGCCAGTTGTTACAACAGACAAACTCAGCAATGTGGTGATTGGGAATTACTCCCAAGAGACTCTTCTGGAAGAAGAATCTTGTATTTTTATGTTTTGTTCAGATCATATTTGAAATTATGTTTTTTGTCTCTTGTTTCAAAACTCCAAGCAGCTTTGCTTCCTTCTTTATTCCAAGTAACTTAGTTACTTGGATTAGTTAGTTACTTAAATTAGTTGCTGGAATTGTAAATTACATTTTTATGAAGAGATGTGCACTGAGATTCAGATCTTCATGTTTAAATGTCCTGCTTTTCTCCATACCAGCTGCCTCTGCTCAGCCAAAATTGCCCCTGGTGTGGTGCCCTCAGCTTCTGTCACCTGTCTGGCACAAAGACTGTGCCAGGTTGTGGTTTTCCCTGTAAATGTTCTGTGAGCTGGAACCTGGGATGCTGAATTATAGATAAGAGCACCTGAGAGGGCTGAGGTGTCTGTTCCCAGAATTTTCTGATGAAAAAGTTGCCTGAAGAAAATTGTGCCTTGAATAATTTAGGAGGCTGGGCTGGGCATGAGGTGTCCTTGGCATGCAGAACATGAGTACTGCTGCTGGATGGCAGGGTATGTCCTGGACAGCTTCCCCCTGAACCCACCTGAGGCAGCTCCAGGACTCTCCTGGAAGGCAAAAAACTGTTTTTTTGTGAAGTCTTTTCAGAATATCCAGAATATATGCAGCTTGTTACTTCTTGAAATTGTATGGTACCACAGGGATTGCTCTGGAGTCAGGGATCTCATGTGGAAGCAGCCAAATGTTTTGAGTGCCTCTCAAGGCTGCCTACAGCTGCTTTGTTTGGGCATTTTGCTGGTTTTCAGACAGGTTATATTCCTTCATAATTATTTGATTTGAGGAACATCAGCATTTGCAGTAATTTGTGTGAAAAAGTTTATGTTTGTGACTTAAGCTCAGATTATGGGTGGTTTTGGGGGGAAAGTAGAAATGCCACATTTTCCCTTGAAGCCATTTACATGTTAGGACATGAGACGTAAATGTTGCCTTCTTTCACACAAACATTTCTGTTGCTCAGTAAGAAAGAGAACCATAGGTTTATATTTTACTATAAAATATGGAATTACTTTCTAGAAGCCTCCTTGGCAGTATTGGAAATGAGTGGCGAATAGAATCCTTATGTATTATTATTAATTATTATTATTATTATTAGCCATGGTACCTACAGGAAAAGTGAATTTTTTCCATCACATATTCAGCATCATCACAGTTACCAACAAATTAAGACAGGATCAGATGGCAGTTCCTGCTCTGGCACTTGATTTTGCTTTAAAGTTTTAATTCTGTACACACGTGTAAGATGCAATTCTGATGAACCCTGTAATAATATTCTGGTTTTATTCTGTAATGTATTCCCCAGATCCTCATTGTTTATAGGTAAGAGGCAAAGCAAATGCCAACAATGTGGTACAAAGGTGAATAGAGTTAAAGACTCTGTTTCAGTCCATGGGTATTTATCTTTTGTAGGCTTCATAATAAAAAAAGATTATTTGTTCAATTAATTTCCAAGAACAACTTACTATTATTCCAGTAATTCTTAGCTTCATACTGTGTGCAAAATTCTTGCTGAGAGCTTTTTATGTGGAAAAACAATTGCTCTTTGTGTATTAGAATCCATGTTGCATTTGACATAACAATGTTATCTTTATTAAATTTCCTTGTTATACCTTTTGATTTATAGGTCCCCCCTTAAATCCTCATTTTAAAGCAACCTCTGATCTAGTACTTTTAGTGCCCCCATGCTGATACTAAAATGTGGGCTAAAATAATAGAGAATTCCAGTTGTAATCCTGAATCATGGAACTGGGAATTCGGAGAGATCAGTACTGAGCAGGCAGCACATTTCCTGAGGGGATCCTTTTTGTGGCATTTTAATATTCTAGGACACGGTAATTTTTATTCCTTTCAGGATTTTTGCTCAGGTGTTAAAGGACACTTTCCAGGACAAAAAGGAATTGTCTGGGGCCGGGCTCTGTCGGGGTCAGGCCCTGCTCTTCCCAGTGCAGGGTATTTGGGGCACTGGGGGGGATCTGTGCCTGACCCAGCACAAACCTGGCACTCCTTCCCAGGCTGGGAGAATCCTCAAGGAAGCTGAAGAACCTGCACATTCACCTTGGAGTCCCTTGCCCAGGCAGGCTGTAAATACCTGCAGCAGGGCAGGGAAGGCAGCTCAGGGGTCCTGTACTGGAGCACTCCTGGATAAATATTGATGGTATTGATAAATATCATAAATTATAATGATAAATATTGATGTGCTACAAGGCATTTGACAGGGGAAGGGAAGGCTCCAACCCAGCCTCTGCATGAAGGAAACAGGGAATTAGCTACTGCTGCTGAAGTCTTCATCCAAACCAGCTTTATATCCAGGCCTAAGTGCAACAGGAGAGTTTAGCTTTGAATGCTGAATGAACAAAACAAAAGCAGAGTTCCCAAAAGGAAGCTGAAGTGCAGGTGAGCATGGAAAAGTCCTGCCCATGGCAGAAAACAGCACTGGGAGAGGCTGCCAGGTTGGGCATTGCTTGGGGAGGTGTTTCCTGATGGAGCTTTCATGGATACTCCTGAGGGAAAATGTGGTAGAACTGGGCCTCTGTGGGTAGAAGAGCTGTTGAGGGCAATTCAATGTTGCAAAATGGTTTAGGAGATGGATTTTTTCTCCACAGAGTTCATAGCTACAGAGGGAAAGAACAGTTATGTCCAAGGCTGGCCACTATTTAAAACTGGACTCCTCCAGTGTTCGCAGCATTCCAGGTGTGCTCTGCAACAGCTGAAGGGAGAAGAGAAGAGAAAAATTTTATTTCAATGTCTCTAAACCTTCCCAACAGAGGAGGAAATATTAGAAATTTCTTAAAAGCAGAGCTGAGGTTCTTCTAAATCTATGGAGAGGCCGAGGGAGGAGGGAATGATGTTTGTGCTTGTCTCCTTTCAGCAGCAGCTGTTCCTGGACGGTGACACCAGAGCCTGGGTAAATACTGTGCTGAAATATGGGATTGAATATGTGCAAAGCTCTCCTGGATGCTTCTCTGCAGAGCTCTGCTAAGGAGGATTCCTCAGCTCCTCCCTCTCCCTCCTTCCATCTCTCTCCATTAGGATTTTTTGGGCAGGAGACCCAACCTATTCTGCAGGTTTCTCCACAGAAACATCCATAAACTTGAGTTCAAACAGCCCAATGCCACCTCTATGGTGAGTTACAAAACCAAAGCACAGGCCCAGGGAGTGACAAATAAGATCTGACTCACAAAATCAAAGCTGTTGGTGCATCACTTGTCCCAGCTGCATTTTGCCTTCCCCCCCTGAAGTCATCAAGCAGCTGCCTGGAGAAACAACCTGAATGTCATCTTGACTCTTTACCAGTTTTATTCTAACCTGAACAAGAGGACAACAAAGGAAAAATGAATGCCTCGGGACAAAACTTGCCTGCTGTCATGAGTTAACAGTTAACTGGTGAAAGAACATTGGAATACTTAGAAATCAAGCTATATTTAGAGTTTATTCAGTGCAGTGGCAAGGTCAGCGCCTCGTTCCCTGTTGGGAGTGCAGGATGCAGAAGGATGAGGGTGTTCCAACCACAGTTCACAGCTGAACACATCCAGGAGGCTCCAGAGCAGAGGTGTCTGGCCCAGCAAGGGAAGGTTGGCCTTGGAAATCCAGCTGCTTTTAGGAATAGAAAGGAGGTGCTTCTGCAGGAGTCAGGAGATGTCTCCAAGGTCTCTAGGGAAACACTTGCATGGTGGTTCCAACCAATCTAACTCCAGAGATCCTGCTTGAAAAAAACAAGAGAAACCCCCCAAAAAACCAACCATGAAAGCCAAACCCAGAGAAGTGCTGCTAGGAAACAGTGTAAGAAGGATACTTGTGCCTGGTCACAGGTGTGCTTTGCTCTTAGTTTATAACTAATTTTAGCTTAGAATTTGATCCTTCCAGGACACAAAGACAATGTGTTAGGGGTTAATCAGAGTAACTGGCAGTTGCTGGACAAACAACCATTTTGTAGGTGTGTGTGTGTCTGTTATGGATGGACTGGTCTGAAAAGCAGTGCAGAACATTGTGTATCCATATGGAAATTGCTCTGAAGGGTTTGGGGTGTTGTCTACAACTTAACCTCCAGCCTGGTGCTTTTATTCTGCTTTTTAGAACAGCAACTTCACAGTTTGAAGTGCAATTAAAAAATTCATGCTAGAGTGAAATGTGGTCATTCACACTTGCATTTGGATATTCTCTAGCATTTATTGAATTTGTGTGGGTGAATAATCAATGTGGAACAGAATGCTTTGGCTCTTAACTGCTTCACAACCTTCAGTCAGGGAACAAAGTGCTGATTGCACCACAGAGCAGGTATGGAACAGGTTTTTTGGAATAACCTGGGGGTATGAGGGGGTTGCTGTGCAGATTAATCCTCTGAATAGTTCCTATTTCACAGTTCCAAAGATTCTTCTGGAACTTCTACACATGTCCTAGTGATAAAAAGAAGTGAATAACTTTGACCCTGTTGGTTGACCCTTTGCTCTATTTCCTTAACATTTCCATCCTGTTGTGTACTGCAACTGCTTCTTACTTCACTTGCTCCTTTGGCCATCTCAAATGAAGGCAAAGGATTGTGAAATTAACTTATCTTAATATCATTCCTAAGAGTTATACTGCTAAAAGTGATGCAGTGACTAAAAGAATTTCTTAAATAAAATTCCATCTTTGGAACAGGTTGGTGAATACAGAAATAAAACTCTGAGTTGACCCACTATTTCCTAAAATATAATGCTGCTGCTAAGAATATTCCTACACATCTCAGACATAATTTGTGCATTTGTGATAAATAACTTTCTTGTTGGTTAGATGAGAGAACTTTTAAGGTAACAAGTTAAAAAAGGAAATAACCTAGTTATTAGTTCCCAGCCCAGCAGCTGCATTCACAAAATGATGATTTTCATAGTCTTGGGGAGCTGTGCCTGGGGAATGGCACTGCTTTGTCAAAACAGAATACCTTGAGGGGAAAAGACACATCCATTTTCTCCAGATTGGTCTTTTAATGGAAGGAAAGAATAGGCAGCTGCTGTGGGCAGGGATGGACTGAGAGTGTCTTTTTCAGGGACCCATCACAGAGATACTGCTGGGATATTGAAAGGCACCTGATTATATAATCATCAGGTTGAATGAAAAAGAATGTTGCATAATTTTTAGCCTGCTTTGACTTTTGCTTTGGTGAAATATGCTGAAGTTCTGGCACCAGCCTTGAGGCAGGAGCCCAAGTACCTGTCTGGTTTTGGAAATGTCAATATGACCTGAGAGCTATGTGTAGTGCTGAGTTTATAAAACTGGGCACCGTCTCATAGTGCATGACAGGACAGTCTTTACACTGAAAATATTTTCTCCTGAAATTTCATAAATTTGATACTCTGGAGGTTACACAGTTTTGATGAAAATGGATTTAAAACCTCCTTTTTCAAGAGTTGACATAAGTAAAACATAGTTGAGAGTGGCATTTTGTGAGAGGCAGGGGGACACTGGGTTTTGTCAAACACTCCCACATGTTTTTGTGCTGAAGGCAGCCTGGCATTTGTGGGACAGAACCATGACAGCTTCTCAAAACCACGAGGTTGTCCTTGGTAATATTTCCCAAAGCTCTGGAATCTCCAAGGCACAACCCATCCCTCTGCAGCGCCTTGGACACACTGGGTGTGGTTCACCTTATACACACCTTGGGAGATCCTCAGAAAGGATCATTTTGGGCATTTTTGTCATTTAGAGGGTTTCCAGGAAATCTGTGTGTGCTCAAATAGTTCAGC
The DNA here is from genome assembly GCA_013396995.1 of Dicaeum eximium. Classification (NCBI taxonomy): domain Eukaryota; kingdom Metazoa; phylum Chordata; class Aves; order Passeriformes; family Dicaeidae; genus Dicaeum; species Dicaeum eximium. Next base: position 67,394 of record VWZP01005995.1, on the reverse strand, counting down.
TGGAGTTGGATCATCCACAGGGAGAGTTAAATGGGCTGTTAAGTAAAAAGAAGGTTGTGTGTTAACTGGCTCTGCTCTGGAAAAGAATTAATTAGTGCCTGAGCAATGGTTCATCTGTGAGGTTTTGTTTGAGCCTCCTGTGCTCTATGATATGAGCAGGGACACAAAATCAAGTCTCTATTCATCCTCCTTTGTTCTGTGCTGACGCTGCTCAGTGCACAGGGAGTTTGGCTTTTATGCCGTGGCTCCAACAAATGAAGACTCCAAAGCCTTCCTGTCAGGTTGTTGCAAGTGTGTGCACATGTAAAGCTGGGAATGGGAGTAGTTAAGAAAAAAAAAAAGTCTGAATTTATTGCCTGAGAGCTGAAACAATGGAAATGAAGCTGCACATTCCAGTTTTTCAAAGGTGGTGGAAGGGATTCAGAATTTCACAGGTCCCAGGAGCCTTTGATGAGCATTCTGTTCTTAGTCCACTGGGATTACTTCCATCTTCTACAAAGCTGTAACAAAATGTGATACCCAAAAACACCATTAAGAAAATTTAAATCACTTGGTAAATAGTTTGTTCTTTGGTAATATGCAGTTTGTCAGAAATTTGACATTGCATTGAAAGCTCCTGATTTAATTCTGTCAGCCTGACTTAATTTTCTGTTCTATATTTGCAATTAGTGGTAAAGGTTACACCTTAGGAGATGCTCTGGATTCCTGAAATCACATTAGTGATGAGTTATTTAATCAGCAGCACTATTTAAAGGTGCTTGAAAACAACATTGTGCCACTGTGGCTGTGAGAGAGTTTGTATGAGGTGTTGAAGACATGTGCAGTGAAATGGGGATAAAGAAAAGCTGTAAGGCTAAAACAGGCAGTGGGATGCTAAAAATGTAGGGGATGGAAATAAAAGAAAATCACTTGGTGGTTGCTGCTTTTTCTTGAGGCAGAAACAGAGGACACTTTTATTGAGCAAAAGGAAAATTGAGAAGCTTCTTGTTGGTAGCTCGGACCTCCATCATCTTTCCTAGCAGTCTGTAGCCATGAGACAAGAGAAATATCTTTATTTTCACTAATGCTGTTCTCTGCCTGCAGAGCAGAGGAAGATAGGGAATTCTGATAGTGTTGATAAAGCTGCCTGGTGGTTGTGAGGAATCCTAATGGCTTCTCTGCAAGGTCAAACAGGGAGGCACTCTTCTCATCCACCTTCCAGGAGCAATCAAAACCCTGGCCCACACGCTTTAAAGATCAGTTGATAACTTATTATGTATTCAACTTCCATGTGGTTCTTCCCATATTTGTTGTTTGTCTGTCTCCTGACCTTATTTGTGAGATAAAGGTGGCAGTGAGCATGGAAATTATCGTAAATACTGTGTGTGCTTGAATGGGGAGAGCAAATGAATGGCACTAGATAGCAATGTTTATTGTGTCAAGTCTTTGGGATGTCATTTATGTGTAACTACTCCTAATTAGTGCCATTCAAACCAACTCAAACGACTCCAGAGCAGATGCCAGTTGTTGCAAGGGATGAGCCTGGGTAGCTGTCATTTTGTACAGTCAACTGGCACTTAGAGCTCTGACAGATCAGAGATGGGCAAAGGTTTCTGTCCTCAGAAACCTTGTTTTGGCTGGTGCTCAGCCCCTTCCAATCGGGAACATTTCCCCTAATAAAATCCAATTGGGATTCCCTTAATAAACTCTGCTGCTTCTTGGATGAGCGTTGCCCTTCCCTTAGGCCTCAGCTCGCCTCGTGAGCAGCAGGAGCTTCCAGTTCCTCCTCCAGGGCATTTCTGGAAAATGGCACCATCTTCCAGTTCCTCCTCCATGCTGTCCCCGGAAAATGGCTCCATCTTCCAGTTCCTCCTCCATGTTATCCCTGGAAAATGGCTCCATCTTCCAGTTCCTCCTCCATGCTGTCCCTGGGAAATGGACACCATCTTCCAGTTCCTCCTTCATGGCATTCCTGGAAAATGGACACCATCTTCCAGTTCCTTCTCCATGTTATCCCTGGAAAATTGACACCATCTTCCAGTTCCTCCTCCATGTTATCCCTGGAAATTTGACACCGTCTTCCAGTTCCTCCTCCATGCTATCCCTGCAAAATGGACACCATTCTCCAGTTCCTCCTCCATGTTATCCTTGGAAAATGGACACCATCTTCCAGTTCCTTCTCCATGTTATCCCTGGGAAAATGACACCATCTTCCAGTTCTTTCTCCATGCCATCCCTGGAAAATGACACCATCATCCAGTTCGTCCTTCATGGCATCCCTGGAAAATGGGCACTGTGCTTCATCCTAGTTGGGAGCAGCACTAGAGAATGGGGTAACATCAGATACTCATCCAAGAAAAAAGGATCCCATGCTTGAAGTTTGGGGATTTACTCTTTCCTGGAGGAAATGTGCTAAAAATTAACTTAAATTAGTGACCACCTCAGCCTAAACTCTGGTGAAAAATAATTTAAGTGGAATCATTCAGCGATAATTTTGCTTTTGATTTGAATGCCACTTATAAACATAATCAAAGAGCAAATATAGCTTTGTGTCAGTTGGCATCCAAATAGCAGTGATGCTTCCCCCCACCCTCTAAAATTGCCTTTTATTTAATTAAGACTCTCCAGGAGGCTGCCACTCTTCAGTGGCTGAAGCAGCAGCTGTAGTGCAGTGATGAACCTCAGGAAAACTCAACAGCTCTGGCACTGCTGTGAGTCTTGGCAGAACAATGGGAAAGATCCTCCTGGTATTGCTAAGAAAACAACCTCCTGGCTTTTATAGCAATTTTCTCAGTCATTACCATAATACTCTGCACTGGGGGTTTTGATTTTAAAACCAGTAATTTTGGATGTTTCCCTAATGTAATTTAACGTGGGTTTTTTTCAGAGGTATTTAAAGCCATGCTCAGGCTGCCTTTGCCAAGACAACGGTGAGAAACTCTAAATAAGAATGAAACTTGATGCCTGCACTGCTGTTAAGTGGAGCTCACGAAGTGTGGGGCCAGAGGAGGTGCAGGTGCCAGGCTGTGATCCCAAGGCCAGTGGGATTGACCTCCCTGCCCAAGCTCTCCTCTCTCTGCTTGTTCTGAGAGATGCAGGGGTGGCACTTGCTGTGTGCCCTCACCACCCGGGTCAGGCTGAGCTCTGATCAGTTTTTCTGTCTCACGTTGTGGGAAGGACTCTTGAAACCAAGTTGAGGTGACAGCGCTAATAGCACTTAGTACAGATGTCTGCAGGATGGCTCCCTCAAGGAGAAGAGGTGAACTATTAACACTTGAGAAAATATTCAGGCTGCTTTGAGGCTTTGTGTTGAGGGAGTTCCCTTGGTTCTGTGGAGCTGTGCCAGTTCTCACAAATGTTTCCCAATAGTTCCAGCCTGATCCAAAGCCTGCTTCGCTCCACCCTCGGGCACTTCTTGAGTTTCTCTTGGCCATGCTGAAAATAGATTTCTCTTTGGGATGCTTGTGTGAAGCAGAGGTTGGTGGAAAGAGAAAAGGATAAATTAAACAAGAATCTGTTTTACCTTTAGTATGCAGTGCTGAGTCGTATCCCTGGGTTGTGGAGGTGGAAACCTCAAAAAACCCACAAATTGGAGAAGAGTTCTGGAAGGAAAGGTGATGCTAAGGAGAACTAAGGATGGTACAAATCCCCCAGGATGCTGGGAGTGCTGTCCTGCCACATGTGATGAGATTTGTCCCATTAGCACAGGGAAGGACTCAGAGGTCACCTCGGGTGAACATTTAGAGCTGAAAGAGTTTGGGGACTGTCTCCTGAGCAGGTGGGGCTTGCACTGCTCAGACATGATCTTCGTGCCAGTTTGGCTCCTTACTATATCTATTTCTTAATTAGTGTTAGCAATTACTTCCTTGAGTTCTGCTCTGCTGCACAAAATAATTTAAATATTAATATGTGCTATTCTATAGCCCCTGTGTAGAGCACAGTAATTATAAAATTTAAGTGAATGATTATTTTTTAAGTAGGAAAAATTGCAGTACATGAACATTTCTCTGAGTTGTGCATTCAAAAATATCTCACTTAGGTTAAGTGTAGACAACAAAGACATTTTGTGGTAATCAAATGAACTTTGTGCTAAATTTAGGTATGAGGGTTGAGTCTCCTGCTTGTACAAGCACTTTGAACACTGCAGGGAAGCTTCAGGAATAATTATTTCCACAGCTTAGAGGAACACTTTGCATCCTCAGTGCTCAGGTCAGGGCTCACATGAAAGGGGTCCCATGTGACAGCCCAGCTCTGAGGTGGTTAAACAGAATTCTGTGCATTTTGAAGCACAACTCTCTGCAAGAGTTCATCACTTATAAAACTGAAGTGCAGGATGATTTTCCCAAGAGGCTCTAAATCCTCACACTTCAGACAATAGACCTATTTCTCCTTAATGAGGAAAAATTCACACTTGGCTTAACTCCCCTGAAGTTAATTTCTCTGACAATAAATTTGGCCCAATATGTCAATACAAACTTAACTCACTTGTGTTCATAGAGATTAACTCAACAGCATCTTATGTATGCCCAGAATAATTAGTTTACTGTCTCTTGAGGTTTGTTTAATTAATTTAGAATGCTTTCCATTTAGAAGACACTTGCTGAAACAGGTCTGTTTTAGATAAGAGAAACTGTAACTACTCCCTCAATCTTGTACTTTACTTGTTGGACAGAAAGTACTTGGGAGCAGGGAAATTCCTTCTGTTCAAGCTGCTCTCCATGAGCCTTTTTTTGTAGAATTCCTGCAGCCTGGAATGGCTTTCTGCCTTAAAATAATATTCAAATACGTGGCTTTTTTTACATTTTAATAGTCCTGTGCTTCCTCTGATCAGCTAAGAACCATTGCAATACTTTTTGAAATTTGTTACAGCTTCAGAGAAGATAACTTATTTATAGGAAAGTCTTTCAGATCTGCAGTCAGACCCTGAATTTTTAAAGGCAGGGTATGTGTCAGAAGCTAAATAATTAAGATACATGCCTTCTCAGCATTTTATTTCAAATATTAAATATTACATAAGAGATTTTTCCATGTGGAAATCAAGCCTTTAAAGAGGTGCAGTCTCAGCCAGAAAATCACTGTATTGTACAGTTAAATTGACACATACTGAATCCTACAAATGATGCCAATAAAGTTCCTAAAAATATTTCAGCATTCTGAATACTGGTTCCTGTTGTCCCTGTTTAGGAATGTGATGATAAGTTGTGGTTTTGACATCAGCTCATCCTTGCAGGGATCGTTTGGAAGCTCCAGGGGAATGTGAAAGCAAAATTTGGTGTTTGGAGCAACACAGGTAGAGGCCAGGCTGGGGCTTCCCATCCTTAGCTCAGGTAAAACCTGGGCAAGGTGTGTTCCCTGCACTGCCACCATGGGAAACACAATTCCAGATGAAACGCAGCCAGTCAATTCCTTCTGTTGTAAACCACTGTCCTCCGCTGGAAGGAATTAAAACTGCACGAATTGTCCTCAAGAACCCTCCTGCAAACTGAGAATCCTTCGCTGGGAGTGTTGCTGGCAGAGCAGTCCTCTCTATTCTTACATCTTCCATAAATTCCTTGGCATGGAAACGCGTTTAAAAACCACGTGAATCTTTGAATACTCACGCGCAGTTTCCTCAGATTGGAATTTGAAGGGATGCATCAAACACCCATGAAATGTTGGCCCAGGAGATGGCTGTGCTGAAGTTTTCTTCTCCAGCCAAACCTGGGCAATTCAAGGCACCAGCACAAATTTCCAGCGGCTCAGATTGCGCCGTGTCTCCGTTTACCGGTAACGTTATCCCGCCCCACGGGCTCATGGAGACACTGCTGCTGCTCCTTCCCGCTGCCTCCCATCACCAGAACGCAGGGTTTGTCACCTGCTTGCCACTCTCCCTGCAGGAAAAGTCTTGGAAATCGCTGGTTTCCATTAGATGAATCTTCAGGGTGGTGGTTATAGAGGTTGGAGCTGGTAACGTTCTCCTCCAGCAGTGACCTGCTTTAACTTCCACAGCCTGGGCTTGGGCTCCTATCTCCAGAGGGTGGAAAACCAAGGCATCAGGTTCAGCTGAGGAATTACTTTCACCCTAAGCTGTTCCTATCCTTTTGCACCCTTTCCAAACGGAGGTGGGGGTGTTTGCAGGGGGTTGGTGTTTGGCTCCCTGTTGGAGCCACTTCCCTGCTCCCCCATTTCAGCTCAAGGTGTGGAATCAAGCAGTGTGGAGCTCTCAGACTCGCCCACATTTTGGCATTCTTCACATTTCCCATCAGCTGCACCTCTAACCTGGAAATCCAGTCTGGCTTTCAGTATAAAAGCATTTTTTACAATATATAAATGTATGTTATTTTCAGTTGAGCAAACACTGCCCTGCCAGTGCTGTGTGTGATACACCCCAGTGGTTTGGGGTTTGTTGGAATATAAACAGATGTGTGCAGAAAGGTCATGTTTGCATCATTTGAGAACTTCTGTCTGGTTTTGGGAGGGTTTTGGAAGTCTGTGTATATGTGCATGTGTGCTGTGTGATTTACCACTCCTGGGAGTGCTGGTGACGAGCTCTCTCTCATGATTTGTGCGTTATTTGTCACTAATTATAACCAACCAAATGATTGGTTGGGAATGTACCAAGATCAATGCTGAGCAATCCCAGAGGGGTGACCACAGTGACCCAGAGAATGGACACACTGGTGTCCTTGGCTCTGGCCATGCCTCCTGCCACCCTTTTTAAGCCCTCCATCATTCCCTTCTCTTGGGGATCAATTTTCTGTGCAGAGGAGGTGCCTGGTGGATGAGACAGATCTGTAGGAGGAGGAATGTGTTTTTCACTGAGTTTTCAGCACTCTTGGGGTTATGAAACATCAAAGGGAACTTGCATGAGCCAAGACATGTGTCAATAACAGCCTCTGCGTGCTCTGCTGGGGCTGGAGCAGCTCTGGAGAGTATTCCTGTCACTCTGGGAAGCAGGTGTAACTTACCTGCTTCTGTATTCAAGGATCATCTTCCACCCTTCCATCAGCTGCTGGGGGTTAAATGAAGGGGATGAATATACAGGAATATCCTTAATAACAATAAAAACCTTTCAAGTGTAAGTGCTGGAGGGTATTCTAGAAATGAGGAGGGAGCTCAGGCACCTCCAGGGATGCTGGTTCCACCCCAGGAGATCTACCAGGGTTTCCCTCCCCTTCTTGGGGGGCTGTGAAGGGCACCTGCCTCTGCTCCAACACAGTCCCCTCTTCCCTGTGTGCCCTGAGCACCCCTGGGGGAATCTCTGCCTTTGCACCTCCACCGGCTCCTCTTCATGTCTGCTTCTTCCTTCCACCATCAGGTGCTCACCTTAGCTTGGAAATCAGTGTGTAAATCAGCTGCTCATATCTGGTGTTTTTAGTGGAAAAGCTGAACTCAAATTGGCTGATAAAACACCTTGTATAAATAACATCTATATGGGAACTTAAACCTGTTAGAGGGTATTTCTTTTCCCTTATAAATAACGCGGGTTTATTCCTTCATTTGTGTTTCCTTTCTTTTCCTTTCACCACACCTGTCTGCTCCAAGGAACCCAAATGATTCCATGCAGGAGTCTTTCCTTTTTGCTGTTTTGATACATCCTGGATTTCTGGGAGATTTTGTGGCAGTAACACCTGGTGTAACATATCCTGAGAAATCTGTCCCCCAGTTTCCAGACTTCTCTGGCATTTATCAGTGTTCAGGCACTAGAGAGTTTGGCCTTCCTTACTACTAGGTTTGATTCCCACAGTTAGTGCTGAGAAGGCAAAGAAAAACCAATAACAGTCAGAGTTCTGACAAAAATATTTCAAATATTTTTCATTGGCTGGAACAAATGAACCACCCCAAACATTTTGTTGTGTTCTGAAGGCCCCTTGTCCATGGATTTAAGTGGCAGGAGTAAGTCAGTTGTTCTCTGTACTCCAGCATGGCAGTGTCTGTGTGTTGGCTGTCCCTCTGTGCAGACTCAGAGCTGCAGAGCTCAGCATCCTCCTTTCTAGGCTCTACAAGATTTTACTGTTACGTTCAACTTGTAACATCTTAGGAAATGACATTTTTTTCCCTGGCGCTACAGCTTTTACAACCCCATGAGAGAGGAGTTACAACATCTTACAGAAATCTTCTCAGGCACTGGGACCAAAACTGAGTGATAAGAAAGATTAGAAGTGAACTTTACACCACAACTCTTTTAATTTTCAAGTGCTTCTCAGGGTATTTTGTTAGAAACCTTTTTTAAAAAAATTTTAATTTTTGGAGCCAATTTTTGAAAGCAGCGCAATTAGAATAGATGAATAATTTACTTGTCAGTAGCAGCTTTTTGCCTTGCCTATATAAACATTTTTATATAACCCTGTAATTACCTTTATTTAAAAAAGAGTGAATGGTCATTATTTAGAAATCAGCTTAGTCATGCAGGACAGTTTGGTAACTTGAAAATGCAACTTGTGTTTTCCAAAGTTGTTTTTATTGGGATCTGAAGGTTATAATTGGAGTAGCACTGAAAAATCCTGGTTACAGAGCAGATCATACTTGAAGCTCAATTGAAATTAACTTCAGGATCATACTTGAAGTTAAATTGCTCTGCTAGAAACTGGGAATGAAAACATCAGCATATAATAGTTAACTAAAAAGAAAGATAATTATGGAATCCCAGAGTGGTTTGGGTTGGAAGGGACCTCAAAGCCCATCCAGTGCCACCCTGCCATGGCAGGGACACCTTCCACTGTCCCAGGTTGCTCCAATGTCCAACCTGGCCTTGGGCACTGCCAGGGATCCAGGGGCAGCCACAGCTGCTCTGGGCACCCTGTGCCAGGGCCTGCCCACCCTCACAGGGAGGAATTTCTTCCCAATTTCCCATCTAAACCCACTCTCAGTAGGAATCCATTCCTGTCTGTCGCTCCAGGCTCTTGTAAAAAGTCCCTCTCCATCTTTCCTGTGGGCTCCCTTCAGGCAGGACACAGAACATCAGAAAAAAGCTAAGGGGTAAAAAACCAAACAACTGGGGAACATCAGTGAGAGGAGCCTGTTTGCTTTCTTGTGGTTGAGATCAGATTGTGGCTTTTGTGTGTGAGAGTATGAAATCTAAAGGCAAGCATCCCCACGGTATTTTCTGGTGGTTTTTTCTATATTGCAAACTGCCAAGAATGCTTGAGATTCCTGCATTTTGTTAGTTTGCTGATAATAAAAGAAAATTATTGTCAGACCAGGTTATTTGTAGTTTGTTCAAGGAAAAGAAATACTTTCACTTGCTTTCCAAACATTTTGTTTCTTGCCATAAAAGTGAGTATGAGCTGTGGCTGAGAGCAATCAGTGAAACATCGGAGTTGTTAGAAATCTTCATTATCACTGCAATAAGATTTACAAGACTGAAATTCATACAAACCCCCTACAACTTTTACACTCCTCCCACAATTGCTTTCATCCCTGTCTGCATGGCTGTTGTTTTCTCAGCTCCAGATCCACCAGTCAGTGGTTATTTTTTTTCTGATGGTATTTAGAGAGAATGCTTTTGTACTTATTCCTGGAGGTCTGGTGTTTTTTCCAGATCTGGAGATTTATGGCATGAGGAGATCTAAAATAAAGGACCTTTAATGTGATCTTTCAGCTGTGTGTAATTTTAGAAGTGACTGGAAGTTGGAATACATTTAATTTTCTGAAATCCTTCCCATCCACAACAGAAGTGACAAACTGGATTCAGCATGGCCATGAAAACAGTGCCTTTACTCATCCCTGATTTTGTGCTGTGTGTTAGAAATGAGAGTTTTCAGAGCCCCACTGCTGTGCCCTCCTTGTGCGTGCCTGTTCATTTGGAATATCCTGCTTTGGATTTCTCCATGAAATTCCAGGGAGCCACAGAATCTCGGGGCTCAGGAAAAGCTGATTTAAACCAGGGTGAGCCACACAGGGCAGCTCCACTCTCGGGAGATGGGTTTCCATCAGGCTGGTCCTTTGCTGCAAAGAGATCAGATTTTTTTGTGCAAGTATAATTGAAAAAAAGAAGGGAAAAGAAATAGTTAAATGCTCTTATGTGGGCTTTACCTTTAGAGCCTGCACCAGAGCTTTGTGTTGCATGTTTCTCATCAGTGCTCATGTTCCCAGCTTGCCCCTTCCCTTGCATCATCCCTATGGTATTCCTGACATGGTGCCTACATCTGTGGATATTATTTGTGTACATTCTCTCGCTCTCTGTTTACATAAAGGCACAATTATGTGACAGATATGTGTGAGCTGAGCAAGAACAAACACTTCTGATCTATGGTGTGACATTTATTGCACAAACTATGTGTAATCCATGTTGGATTAGCTGCTTCTCTTTTCTCCAGGAATAAAACTTCCTGGGATTAATGAGAAGCCAAACACTGCCAATACCTGGGCATGTAAGGGTCAAGAAGGATTCTGCTGTTAATGGCTTGAGCATTATGTTATGCAAACATTGGAGCTGTAAAAGCCCAGAGTGTGCTGTGAGGATAAACAATCCTTGCTACAAGGATAAACACAACCTTTTGACCATCACTGGCTTTTGTACAGGCCATTAACATGTGAGCCTCTGCCTGCCACTGCCCTGCTGCACAGGAATCCTTTGGATTTCAGGGATTTTCACAGCCCTGCTCCTTCATTAGGAGGGTGCTTGTGCACTGTTTGGGGAAGCACTGGTGGCATCACATGGATTTTTAACACTTTGGGTGCTCCAGGTTGGGGCTGTGGTCACCCTCTCCAGCTCCCAGTGTCAGCACAGCTGTTGGTGTGACCGTGCTGGGAAATACATCTGGAATCTTGCCTGGCTGGCTTGGGACTGGCCATAGGGTGTTTCACACTTGGCTTCGGTGCCACCACTGCATGGAAATTCCAGGGAAAATTAGTGAGCTCAGAGATCCATAATTAGTTGTGTACAGCATGGGATATGCCAAATTGAGATGTAAATGGCTTTATTTTTCCATATGTTTGTGTTTTGCTGGTCTTCAATCAGAATTCAAATCCCCACTGTGCCAGAGAGTGCAGTAATGTCTCATCACAATTTGTAAGCACTGAGTGGGCATAGGAGAGGAGGAGAATATGGGAAGCTCAGATGATATCCCACAGATCACAGATTATTCATATTTATTGGGAAACAAACTGCCTGATGACCACACGTGGTTTTCAGGTAAATAAATATGTTCCAGAAAGCATCCTGTGATATCCTTCTTGGAACTGCAGCTTTTGGGGCAGCTTGCTTTCTCTATCCAAAGGCAATTTCCAGACCAAATTCTACTATTAACAAAAATCCTCATGGTCTGTTGCAGCACCAGAACACTCGGGGCTCTATTTTATGCCATTAGGAAAATTACACCTCGAAGTTTCCAGAAATACACAAAGCATGAAAGGAGTTTTGTTCTGAAGGGCAAATATCCAGTGATGTGGGCTTTGAAAAGCAAAGTTGGCTGCAAACAGTTTCATTACCTGCCCGTTTGCCATTTCTTATTTTCTTCCAATACTTCTATGGTTCAAATCCTTCCTGCTGGGCACTTTTCTCCCCTTTAAGTGGTTGCTTGCAAGGCCAAAGCTTGGCTGTACCATTTTATTTCCTTCTGCTGAATGAAACTGCCCCTTTGGAGCCAGGAAAATTGAATAGCAGATGCCTCTTTCCTTGTTTTTAAACAGCAAGAGCACTGACCTGGGGGCTTGGTGCTCCCTCCTCCTGCCCCAGGAAGGTCCCTGTTGTCCCTGTCTCGTGGAAATGTCCCCCCTTGATGAACTCCCTGGCACTGGGCTGGGTTTTGTGCTGTAGCAGTGAGTCATGGCTGCAGAAAGCCTTTTCAAGGGCAAGCCAAGGGTGTTGGAGGCAGCAGCCTGATAAAGCCAGGATTCAGGACTAGTTCAGCGCTTTCCGGCCTCGAGGAATACGGCTTGAAGGAGCTGAGGCCTTGGGAGGGGGAAAAATCAACGAAATCAACAAAAGCCAAATCTTTGGATGCAGTTCCGTGTGGAAATGTTGTATTTAGGTCCTGTGACGTGGCAGCAAACAGGGTTACATAAACAGCAGCTGCAGTCTGCGTTCAGGGGCAGGGGGACAGCGTGTGGCCAAGCCAAAGCAGAGTGCCAGAGCCCAGAGAGATGTTTTAGAGGGATGTCATAGGGAATGTCCAAGGGGGGAGCTTAACCACTGCCTCAGCCTGGCATTGCTTCTTTTGAACGTGTCCGGAGATTTTCAGGAGGATTTACAACCTATTGCATCTGGTTGCTGTGGTGTGTCAGCCCTGAGGGGTGCAGAGTGTGGCTCTTTTGGGGGTGAAGGGCAGCTCTGCTGGGAAAGGGTCACCTCTGGAGCCAGGGCTGGTGCTGTGCAGCATCCCTGGGCTCTGAACCCGCTGCTTGCCCTGCAGCAAAACTGCTGCTGCCCTCGGGGGCGGGATCAAGCTCTCAATTAGGTGTTGATAAAGTAATCTAGTCCCATTGCAGAGGCATCTGCATCCTGACTGCAGCTGGAAATCCCTGCTGGCAGCAGGTGTGCAGCTCCCTTTGCTGGATGGGTGCAGCTGGGTGCCAGCTCTGGGTCCCAGCCTGTGGGGCAGGGACAGGGCCCTGCTGGGGTTGGGGGGCTGGGGCTGCACCCCAGGGTCCTGTGGCTTTGGTGGGCTCTGTGCATGGTGAAGTCAGAGGCATCAATGTTTAACAGGCAGAGCAAAGCTCTTTCTGGTGAGAGAACCAAGGAATCCACCAACTTTCCAAGCACCATTTGTGGAGGGATTTGCTCTGTGTTGGTTCTGGTTAGATGCTGACTGCATTAGTGGCTGTATTTGGTTGTAGAACATCATTATTAATTAATTTTGTGTTCATGAGAGAACAGTGTATTATTAGGTGGACTGCACTGATGGTTTTGCATCAGTTAATGAAACACCTGTTGCCTTCAAGCAGTGGCAGAGGATGTCATGTTTTGTAGATTTAATGTTTTGACACAGCAGAGCACAGGGAAGCACTGTGATGCATTCCCTGTTTTTGTCAGATGATGGTCTCGTGTGGATCATCCTAACTCTGTGTAAATAAATAAGGTGTGGTGGATATTTATCTCCAGGCAAAGAACCTCTGTTTTCATAGCATCAATCTATAACAGCTGAACAAACTGGATGAATTTGAGATCATTTTCAAGATCCAGCACTTTTCATCTCAGATCACTGTGATCAAATTCACCCTGACTCAGGATTACCTTCTCCTGGCAAATCAGTCCAGCCCAGAAGCAGGGGGAAAGGTGAGGGGATCAGGCATAATTGGTCCCCTTGTTGAATGAATTGCTCAGATATCACGATCTGAATGAAATTGTAATCCCTTCTCACTTTTACCAGCCAGGTCCAACAGGTCAGAGTTTGGTAGGTCAGTGAAAAGGAGCTTGAATTACCCACAGTGGGCTGGATCAGGCACTGAGGGCTGGCAGGCACTGAACTTCATATGCACTAAGCTTAATTGCAAATAAAGGCTGTGGTACAAACAAAGCTCAGGAAGCTGAAAGATTAATGCTGTTAGAGTCTTTTTATGTTCTGCAAGCCTGTTTCCACAATACCAGAAATTGTTCATTTTCCTAATGAGGGGCACAGAAATGGAAACTTATTGGCACTTGCTATTAATAGGCTCACGTAATTACTTCTGAATTTTTCTGTTGTCTGCTGGTTTTCGTAATCATTAAATGAATAGAAGGTTTCTGTTAAGACTCTCAAAGCCTTGCAATGTGAGGAATATTCTGTTTCCTTGAGAGGGCTTTTGTTCATCGAAGAAGAAATGAGCCTGCAGAGTGTGTGGCACTCATGGCTGTCTGTGAAGAGACTCCTGACAGGATATGGATATTGCTCCATGCTGATTTCCCCAAATTTTGCTTACTTTGTGCTGCTGCTTCTTGATTAAAAGGGGCAAACAAGCAACAAAACCATCTCAAAGAGGTGTGTGGGGTCAAATCAGAGCTGTGGCCTCAGAGGACAGAGTGCAGGGATCAAGAAGGAGAGGGTGAGCAGTGGGAGCTCAGAGGGAAGGAGGAAGAGCTGTCTGGTATTTCTCAGCTTCTCTGAGACAAAATGAAGGAGAAATTGAGGAACATGGAAAAGGAGGGGTGGGAAGATCTCTTCAGGTGGTCTTTGGGAAGAGCAGTAGACACTGAAAGTGCATGGGGAGGCAGAGAAAAACATAAATTTCTTTAAAAGGGATATTGGAATTAGGCAACACACACACACACACACACACACACACACACACACACAGAGTCTGCCTCTGAGTATTTCAGCGTTCACCTCCTCTCTGCTCATCATTTACATAACCTGGAGAAAACAGATGCATGTTCAAGATGTCTGCTGGAAGCAATGACTTCATCCTCAGCCCTGCTGGCTCAAGGTCTCTGCACTTCCTGCACACTTCAGGATGATTTCAGAACAGAACAGCATTCTCAGTGCTGTTTAAACTGGTATCAGTCTCTAAATGCTGCTAAAGCACCCACTGAAACTGTGGCTGCTTTTCCTGCCTCGTGTCTGGTGTCTGTGTGTGTGGTGCTGAAGGGACGTGTTAATGAAGCTTCCTTCTCTCCTGCAATGCCAATCCTCCAGGCCCGGGCCCTTCATTAATGAATAATGATGGAACAGAGGAGGCACTTGGGTCACTTTATCCTCCAAGAGCAGTGAGCAGTCCAGAAGAGAATGCTGCAATGCAGCTATAAGCAAAACTGTACAGATGACAAAGTGCCTTTGAATCACAGGCTGTGTTTCTGGAACATTTTGGGTTTTAGGAAGATTGCCAGTTTCCCAAAGCATTTTTTTCTTCGGCATGGATTTTTTTTTTTTCTATTTCAGAAGGACTTATTCCAATGCCTTTTATTCTACCAACTTGGAAACCTGAGCTTCAGTAAAAATAGAAAGTGTCTGATCCTGCTGTGTTCAGCAGCCATTGAAAGGACTTGGGGATACTTCTGTTTCATAATATTTGTACAGCAGTTGGCTCGTAGTAATTTGCATAGGATTTTGGACTGTGAATTTGGACTGACTTTACCCAAAACATTTTGTGAGAGGCAGGAACTACACAAGAGATAATAACCTGACAAGTCAAGGAACAGAGCAGAGCAAAACCGACTCTCCTACTGAAAATCAAAATAGAATTTCCAATTAAATTACTAATGAGACAAGTGAACAATTCTATGCTAAGTTCAGAAAATGCTTTAAGTGTTCCTTTCCTTGGGGTGAGCATAACTGGGATAACTTCATTTTTCCATCTCTTTTGGTGTAAAGAATGTAATTAATTCCTTAAGTGGTTGTTATCTACATCTATGCCTCTGTGTTACATGATAAAAGTACTTAAGTGCTCAGAATTCTGCTCCCTTTTGGTATAATAAGAATGTTTGGTTTCACTGCCTTTATTTTTAATCGCTTTTTGCTTCTTGGTATTTTAATTTATTTTTTACTCGCAAGAATTTGTTTCTAATTTAACAACGTAAATTATTGTGTTACTGCAACACAGTAAATGATATTGTGTTAAAACATAAATTCTTGTCGTGGCACCGTGTGTGAATCTGCTCCCAGTTTCCATCCTGTGGGATCAGGAGGGGCCTGGCTCCAGCTGCACCTTGGACATGCTCAGCTCCAAGTGGGCTCACTCCAAGGGATTCACCTGCTCTCAGCTCTGGATTTATTCTGGGATATCTCTTCCCCAATAACCACTCTGCATTAACTCCTTCTGTGCAGTTCTCACTCTGCATTCAGAGGCCTCTCCCAGGAGGAAGCAAAGCAAGGAATGAATGGGCTGGAAGTCAGACGAAATGGGAGGCACAATATCAACAGAGGGAATTGCTGTGCGAGGAAAAGATTTCAAGCCATGAATGGATTAAATGAGCTCTCATTGGAGATCTCCTTTCCACTAAAAACCTAAACTTCCTGATGTACAATGAAGGTTAATTAATAACTGTTGGGGTTAATTGAAGGGCATTGAGACAATGCAATATTTATTTACTCAGTGGAGCTGCTCAGTGAAGCAGTGAAAGGATGGTTGTTAATGAGATCTTGGTGCTTCTAGTACGATACAAAATAATACTTTGTTTTCTGCTGATGTACCTAACACAAAATTGTAAATATTTGTACACCCTTCAGATCACTGTCTGCCTTTCCTGCAGACTTAAATGCAGACTTAGAGGAGAAGGGGAAGAGGATGCAAAATTCTCTCCAACAATGCCAACGTGAGCTCTGCTGCAGTGACCAGCCCAAAACTGAACACAGATGTACACTCAAAGCTGGGAGTCGCTGGGCACTCATAATTCAGCAAGGCAAACAAGCTCCCTCTTGCCCCATTTTCCAGATTAAATGGAGAAAAGATGCAAGCAGGGCCTCAGGACTTTCATGCCTTGTGGTAATGAGTTCATTCAGTCCACAAAAGGTGTCCAGGTGTCCCAGAGCAAGGGATTCACCACGAGCAGCAGTGTTTTAGTTGGGATGATGGCCCCACTGGAACCAATAGAATGTTATTATTCCAAAGAGCTCTCAGTCTTTTTTAGAGCTAATAAAAATACCAGGAAAAGCGACGATGTTTTCTTGACTCCTGCTTTATTTTTGAGGGATGAGAAAATACAAGCTGTGACCAAAGCAATCCCAAGATGTACTGAGGGATGGACCATTATTTTATTTCTATACCCCCATGCAGCAGAACTCCACCAGGAGCACAACACCCACAGACATCTCCCAATTTAGCACCGAAAAAAAGCCCAAAAGAATAGATTGTCTCTTCCATGAAGCACAAATTGTCAATCACCTCGATTAGCCCTCCACACAATTAACAGAATCTGAATGCACTAATCACTACTGAACTTCTCCAGGTTGTGTTCCAGGGCAAATCAAAGATTAAATTAAATTACAAAGTCAGTCAAGGGCTCCATGGATTTTTTTATGGCTACCAAACTAGGCCCACTTCAAGTCCTCCCAGTTCACAGTCACAACAAAAGCAAAAGTGGGAAACACCTTTGGAGTACAAAATATGGAGTTCCAGCTATCCAAAAAGCCCCTGAGAATCACTCAGCTGCAGTGGAATTCCATTCCAGGTGACAAAAGTGGGAAAGTGCCTCTGTTCACTTTTTTGGTCACAATATCTATGTGTTTGTGTTCTTTACATTAAGAATGACTTTTTCCTCCATTTTAATTTTCTGCTCTGTGGTTTGAG
Source organism: Dicaeum eximium (assembly GCA_013396995.1). Classification (NCBI taxonomy): domain Eukaryota; kingdom Metazoa; phylum Chordata; class Aves; order Passeriformes; family Dicaeidae; genus Dicaeum; species Dicaeum eximium. The sequence goes on along the minus strand of VWZP01005995.1, from coordinate 50,291 downwards.
AAGTTGAAAATTTTGTGTATCCTTTGGCCAGTGGACATTGAGGATTTGAGGATACAGTTCTGATCAAAGCTCTGGCAGAAGTGTGCTCATATGGGAAATGTTTATGAATTTCTGATAGACACATCAGCAGAAATCAAAATAGTGTATTTTATCACAGTAGAAGCACCAAATTCCTCTTAAGAGTCATCCTTAGACAGCTTCACTGAATAAACAAATATTGCATTTTCTTAATGCCCGCCAAATAACCCCAACAGTTATTTATTAATTAATTAACCTTCATTGTACATCAGGAAGTTTAGGTTTTTAGTGGAAAGGAGATCTCCAATGAGAGCTCATTTAATCCATTCATGGCTTGAAATCTTTTCCTCGCACAGCAATTCCCTCTGTTGATATTGTGCCTCCCATTTCGTCTGACTTCCAGCCCATTCATTCCTTGCTTTGCTTCCTCCTGGGAGAGGCCTCTGAATGCAGAGTGAGAACTGCACAGAAGGAGTTAATGCAGAGTGGTTATTGGGGAAGAGATATCCCAGAATAAATCCAGAGCTGAGAGCAGGTGAATCCCTTGGAGTGAGCCCACTTGGAGCTGAGCATGTCCAAGGTGCTGCTGGAGCCAGGCCCCTCCTGATCCCACAGGATGGAAACTGGGAGCAGATCCACACACGGTGCCACGAGAGAATGGGCTGAGTGGGAAATGATGAATGCAGAGGGAGCAGTGGGACTGCTGTGAGGGCTGCCAGAGGTCTCATCTCACTGTTGTGATGCTCCTGGGCCGTGGGATTTCATCCTTTGGATGCTCCAAAAGCAGCTCCCAGGCTGGGCAGCGCAGGAGTGAGAGCAAGAAAACAATCACACAAACGCTGAGTGGTGCTTGCAGATGGCACCGTGATCACAGCTCTGTGCTTCCTTCAGCCTTCTCACCCTGTTTTAGCTCCCCCTGTCCTGGGTGCACAGCAGGGAATGCTCAGGAGCCAGAGAGGCCAGCTCTGTGTAGGTGACACGGTGACTTTGCTCCCTGCAGCACTGGGTGACACTGACAGAGACATTAAGAGCTGCCAAGTAGCAGCACGTGGAGGTAACACCTCAGGAAAATGCTGTTTGCTTTATTTGTTTTGTTATCTAAGCGAGTTGGGAAAGAATCATGCCAAGGAAGCAGCCTGGGCAAAGTGAATTTTGATATTTCATTTCTTCCTCACAGACCTCACAAAGATGTGTCCCACTGGAATATAAATTTATTCTTCTGTTTTGTGTTTTTATGTTAAAGATTAAAGCACCCTGTGAGGAATTAACTAGTTAACCTACACATGCCTGGCCTCATCAGAAGCCCCCTCTTTTCCATGCTGCTGCTGTTGTCAGAGCATCTGCTATGCTGTGTTACTTTTAACCTTTTCAATAGGCTTCATCAAATAAATGTGAGCTCCAGACCCTCAGAACTGCTGATGCCACAGAAACTGTGGTGATTGCAGTGACAGATACTAACAGGAAAGATTCTCCATGGAAGGGGAGAGATTCTCTCCCCTCCCTGAAAAAGAGACTTTCAGAATACTGCATAAGAGCCTCGTGCTGGATTTAAAAGTCTGTTTGATGTGTCTTGCAGAATGTCTCACTCAGGCCATGCTTTCCCAGGTTCATGTCTTTTATTCATTTATTCCTTTGTTGTTTTCTGACTGCCAAGAGTTTCACCCTGAGTGGGCACACAGAATCACGAGAAGTCTTTAGCAATTTTGGCCACATCACCCTGGAAGTGCTGGTGTGAGAGGGCAGCTGAAGCTCTCCATGGTGCCCCTCAGCTGTATTGAATTGGCCACCTGGCCACAGGAGCTGGGGCATTTCAGTGGCACCAACAGCCTTTGAACACCGTACTATACTTGCAAAACTCTGAGTGACATGGAGTCACTCCAAAAACTGTGACAAGACAGCAGAAAAAGCAGAGGTGAAGGATTGTGTCACCTGAGAAGAGCTGCCAGTGCAGCAGCTGTGTGGCTGTGGGTTTGTGTGGGGTCACCAGCAGCTGGAGCCCCCAGGCCCAGTGTCCTGGTCACACAGGGGACATGTGGCTCCATCCTTCTCCTCTCTCTGTCCTGCAAGGATCCGTGCACAGCCCCTGTGGCATTCCCTGCTCTCCCCCTGCCCTTGGGTGCTCTGGGTGGGTTGGTGGTGCTGGCACCTGTTGGCTGAACTTCTCTATCAAGTTTTTATCTTCTTTTCCTGCCTGTGCCAGGGTCAGGATTAAATGCACAAGATGGTGTTTCTTGTTCTGACTCAGATGTTTATTAACTCTTATCCATATTGCAGTCTCACAAACTGTGAGTTCTACAGCACTTCACCCTAACAAACTACAAAATGGCTCTGTGTTTCTCTACAAGGCCTTTTAAGGATAAACTGTCCAATTAAGAAATGACACCTAAATTATTTTTACTTTTAACCCAATAACAACCACCCCTGCCCACAATGAGGACTTTTCTGTCCAATCACACAACACCACCCAAACCCGTGGAGAAGGTAAAGAAGAAGGAGCAGCCTCTGCCCTAAAACCTCCATCTTGCTTTAGATATATTACTGTATTCTAAAACCTTAAACTCTAAGTTTTCCACCCTGTGATATCACACACTTCTATTCAAACTCCACACCTACAATCCCAATTCTGTCATTCCATTTTGGAATCCTCCTCCACGGTCTCAGGTCAAATGCAGAGTTCTCTTGAGGGTTGGTGCCTTTCATCCCAGAAAGTTTAAAATTCTCAGTATCCAGGGTTCCAACACCTCTCCAGGGCTTCGAGGAGCCCTGGCTCTCAGGGAGCTCCCAGCTGGCAGTGCCCCTGTGCAGGTACTTGTGCCACACACCCGAGCTTCCCCATGGAAATGCTCCCACTGGAGCCTTGCATTCCCAGGCTGTGCTGGATCCAGACAGGCACAGGCTGCCTCTGTCAGCAGCACTTCCCCCCTGTGCTGTGGGAACAGGCATTCACAGATGGATTTGAGGGCCTTTTTTTCCCTGAAATTGCCACTGGCAACTTTTGTGAAGGGGTGATATTTTTTTGGTAGTGTCCAGTGAGAACAGTAGTAAGAGGTTGTGAATATGTGTTAATTAAGGAAGGATTTCCACGTTAACTTTATGATGTCACTCATTCCGTGACTGTTTTCTTGACAATCCCCTTGGATCTCCTCTGTTAAACTTCCATGGTTGCTCCTTGCCATGACCTGATTTATGTGTTGATGCTTTCCAAGCCTGACCTACAGAACAACCACTTAATGTGTCTTAACTTTCTCTTAAGATGGACGCAGGGATGTTGATTTAATTTAAATATTAAGAGCAAGAAAAAGGTTTCACATTATCTGGAGCAATTATATTATTATAATTCAGCACTGTAGCCCCAAATTTTTGATACTATTTCCTTCATGCTCTCAGCCAACATCATTGATCTGGTCCCACATTACACTTCTGTGTTTCAGTAGGAAGTCAGGGCTGCAAATCCTAACGTTACCTTCTGTGGGACGGAAATCCTGGCTTGGTTTTAATAACCAAAAAATACATTTGAAGAATTGTTCTCAAGGCTTTGAGTACCTGGAAAGTGGGATTGAGGCAAAGAAAACCTTACATTCCCTCATTTTCTCTCGATCCCTTCCTAAGAGCCCCAACACCAGTCAGAAGCTGAGGGTCTGTCATGCTGAACAAACCTGGAGTATCCAGTGTCTGTGGGATATCCCACTGGCTTGGGATTGTTTGTCTTGGCTGCCAAACCCTTCCCTAACCTTCAGTTTAATTGACCCTTAGTGTTGGTTGAAGATCTGTGCCGTTACTGCTCCGGTATTTACATATCTAATGCAAAAAAGAATTTTTTTTGGCATTTTATTATCTAGTTGGTGATGGTTGGGATGATGGCCATTTATTCTAGATTATTGGTATTTATTCTAGATTATTAGTATTTATTAAAATCCTTGCCTTGAATCTAATGGCTTTATTGTACTTGATATTATATCATGATAGAGCAAAAGAAAAATGTTTCCAGGAGCCTGGGATACTGAGGTGAGATGCGTGTGGATGGTTTCATGATTATCAGATGGGGTAAGAGCTGAAGGAATGATTTCTGGTGGGATAATTCTCTTCCCTCTCATCAGCCACACTCCCACTGACAGCAGAACATTTGTGGGAAAAAAAAAAAAAAATCCTGATTCCTCCTTTTTCATCCCAGACCTTGACCTCTCACTGAATGCTTTATCAGCCTTTGCAGAAAGCTTCTTGCTCTCTGTTTAGGCCAGAAAACCATTAGTCATCTGCTACAGTGCATGTTTTGCCTTTAATATTTGATGTCTCATCTGTTGCCCCAGTCCTGGCTCATGTTCATGTGCTGCACATAAGTCCAGTCATTAGATTATTATGAAATCATGGCACATCTTTCACATGAGTGGCTTTTTTTGGGGCTGTTTTCAGCCACTATCAAGAACCATTTCTGGTGCTGCTGTTATTACTCATCTTATGTAAACTGTTTGTTCCTGCTCAATGGCTTCATTTCAGGGCAATTTGACTTTAAAAAGGAATTAAAAGATGATGGAAGAAATGAAACCCCAAATGGCTGGATGGGGAAGGGAATTAGAGATGTCATGGAGCATCCAGTGCTTCTGGGCAGTAACAAGCCCTGCCTGGTGTAAGTGTAAACCAGAAATCTCAGATGATGTGGGTTCACTGCCCTGAACCTGTCTGGGGCTGGAACCTCAGCCTTTCCCCACCACATCAAATTGAGATAAAGTTTTCTAGAATTTCTACAGATTGAGAGATGGGAATTGATGGCAGAAGTGCAAGTTGTTCTGTACCTGCTCCTAACATTTGCATTAGGCAACCTGTCTGTAAGAACAATTGTTAAGCTCTTCGGTTCCTTTATTTCTTGAAAGGTCACGGAATTAGAGAGCTATTTGCACACTTTGTGTGGCTCAGGTGATAGCTTGGGTTGGACCCTGTCAGAGGGGAGGTTTCTGGGAGGGTTTTTGTAGTCAGGGCGTTGGATTTGGGATGCTGAGGGATGGCAGAGCTCAGAGGGCAGGACAGGGTGGCTGGGCCACTTGTTGCTGTCAGATGTGAAGAGGGAGGATGATTAATGAGGAAGTGGAGAGGGAGGTAATTAATTTCCTGTTTCTCTGCCCTCTTTTCTCTATGCTGGCTGTCTGGATCTGGCTGCAAAGTGTTTGAGTCCAGCAGGGTCTGAGTCCTGCAAGGTTCTGCTCACAGGAATTGTCCCAGCAGCAGCACAAAGCTTGCAGGACAGTGCTTAGATGACTGTAATGCCAAAGGCTTTTAATTTTTGGACTTATTTCTTAACCTTTATATAAAAAAAGTATTCAAGTGATATTAATGAAAAAGGGTAATGAGATTCATTACACTTAGAGACAGCTTTGTGGTCCTGAGATTAGAAGGAAATTATTATTTGTTGAGGTTCATTCAGTAGTGAAATTCCAATTCACCTTGCTGGAATTAGATGATGCTCTCATTAAACTCTCTCTTATTGATGGACAGCATTCTCTCAAGTGACTTTATTTTAATATGACCTGAACAGAATTTCAATGTACTGCATGGAAAATCTTGGTAAAGCTGGGAGGTCACAGAGGCACCCATTCCAGGGGTGAATATTTCCCCTTGCTGTTTCCCACCTTTGGGGTATGTTTTACTTGGAAACCAATCCTCCTGTGTCAGTTTAATGCAAACTGTGTTTTTGTGGGATTCCAGGTGTTTGTTTTCCTTAGCTGAGCAAGGGTCATGAAGAATTCCTGACCTAAGGGAGGCTGATGCTGGAATACATCACAGTGCTGACATCATCACACCTTAGGGACAAACCAGACCTTCCTTAGCATTTGATCCAAACCTTGACAGTTCACTGGGAGTGTCCCCCTGCCTTCCCCAGTTTGGTTGGGGCAGTTTCTTAAGGCAGTTTGAACCTGCTGGTTCCAAGCTCTTCATTTGAATTGAAAATGTGACATTTCCAGCTCTTTCAGTCACTGTTACAGAGATGCTGCTGCTTGGATTGCTGCTGAGGAAATGGAAGAAAAAAGGCAGAGCTAGGTCTTGCTCGTTGGAGAGGGAAAAGCAGAGCAAAATTCTGCCTCCAAAGGCAGAGAGTCAAATCCCACTAAAAATATTTCGTGTGGGACTTGAATTATCCAAGTTACCCAAGCAGCAACTGGGCTGCTATTTCTAATTCATGTTCATCAGAAGATGTGAGAGCCTGCAGGAGCTCTCTGAGCCTGTGGGCCTGGGGCAGGGTCTCCTGAATGGTTATGGAGCAGCAGGAATGGTGGGAGCTTGATGGGAAATGCATGGAATTGGTGAAACCAGGCAAAGCAAACGAAATAACTGTCCAGGTGATCCTTTGGGGTGTTATATTTTTTAATTTCTGTGATGGTGGGAGTGCTCATCATGGGATAAGAGAGTTTGAGGCCAGGGGGATTTTGGCTTCAGAGATAAAACCCAGGTCTGGGTTCTCACAGGAAGGACTCAGGTGTGTCAGCTAATTTTTAATTATCTCTAACCAAAATAGTTGCCTTTCCTCTCTCCCTTCATTTCCACAGCATCCCTGGAAGCCTTTCCTTTCTGTCTGAACAAATCTCACAAACAAATCTCTTGATTTTTAAAATACCATTATTTACAGATTTTTCTGTTTGACATTTTTTATTTCCTTTTCTGGCTGCATCAGAAACATCACAGAAGGAATGTAATAAGCAATGACTGCTTTATTTGTTCGATTAATGCAAATGTAAATTCTTCATTCTTCTACTCTTAATTTGAGCCAATTTCAAACATTCTCTTAAAAGTTTTATGGTAGGTTTTTTTTTTTTTCATCGTTGTGTTAGTAGTGCTGTGCTTTGCTATTTTTGCAGCATCAGAATCATTCTGTGTTTGTCATGCTCCATTTGGTTGCAGTGGAGATGAATGTCAGAGAAATACAATTTTCCAGGCATTAATTGAAAAAACAGCTTTATATTCAATGTGCAGGAACTGGCAGATGTAGATAAGGAACAGAGAAAATTCATTAAGTGGCATTTCTCCAGTTCTGCGTTCTTTTTCTCCCTCCAAAAAGGCAACAATGCCAGATTAAATCATAAATGAATTTAATATACTGCACAACATAGTAGAAAAAGTTTTCTATGCAATCACTACAAATCTCGGTGAAAACTTTTGAAAAATGAAACCTTAAGAAATTACTCAAGTGCTGGAAGCATCAGTAAATTTTCACAGTATTTCCTGAGTCTGTGTGCAATATTTGTATGTAAATTTAACCCAAATCTGCACATCTGTTCTAAACACTTAGGTCAAGCAAGGTTGTGCTGCTCAGCTTCGACCTAGAAAAGCACTTAAATAAAATATTCATTCTTGTGTGGAGAAATGAACCTAAACCCAGGCAGTCTGTGACTTTTATTGCCACGCAGAACAGAAGACGGGAGGCTGCTGCTTGTGCTGGGAATATGTGAAATCTGAAGTCCTACTGAGATTCTATTTCCATTCATGTTTTTTTAAGTCCCCATTGGTTCTTCTCCGCGTCCTTGGATGTTTTATATCCTCACACAGAAATGATGTTTTAAATTGCCTCTATCTGCAGTGCTCTCTCGCTGTTGTCACAGGGCTCTGGGGAGAAATAAAACGATAACATTCAGGAGATGAAGTCGGTGTGTTTGCCATGATAAAACCCAGCATGCCTGGAGCAGCAGGAGAGGCATCTCCAGGCTCAGGTGCTGCTGGGGCAGATGTCCTGTGCTGCCCTCGCTGTGCTCAGTGCTGGCTGGGCCATCTGGCCACCACGAGCCACCTCCGGCCTGGCCAAGCCCAGCCTCGCTCCGAGCCCCCCTAGGAATGATAAAAATAACCCTTCTGAGCAGAGCAGCCGGCTTGGAAGAGATAAGGACTCCCCCTTGTACCTTCTCATGCATTCTGAGAATTGATGGGAGTTTTGCAGAGCAAACCTCTTGCCTTGCCTCAGAGGCTCAGCCCCATTTCCCCACATCTTTGTCATTTCCATGCACTTAGCCCTTTCTGACCTTAACTCTACAGAGCCCTTAAAATCCAATTTCATCACCTTTCTCCATTGCCTCCTTTCCTTTCTCTTTCTCTCCCTCACTTGAAGAGTTTGTTCATTTCTGGTATTCAGTGGGAGTTAAAAAAAAACAGCCCCAAAATTTTGCTGGACAGGATTCTGAGTGATGGCTGGGTCACAGAGAAAGGAAACCTTTTGGTTTGAACTGAACACTGGATGTCATTTTCCAGGATTTCTAAATGATTTACAAGGAAATAATTTTCATTATGAAAGATGAATATACTCTGGTTTTTAGATGAGACTGAGGGGGTGAATAATTTCACCACGACTTAGAGAAAATAATAAAATCATCTGCATCATTTAGCCTTGTTTGTGGTTCTTAAGGAAAAAGATATTAACGAAAATGGAAGAGTCTGAATGACTGATGTCTGAATTCCAGCGTTATGTGGACTCTAGTCAGGAGAATAAGGATGACCATGGATGCTTTAGACAGTCTGTTCCTCAGCCTTATGGTGTCTAAATGGACAAATTTTATGTTGGAGAAAAAGCAGCTCTTGGAGTTCCAGTATCTCCTTGGCTTTGGAGGCTCCTCAGGTGTATTTTACACACACCATGAGCACAGGACAGGAGCTGTCCTTTGTGTGCCCTCCTGGCAGTGAGGTGCAGGGCATCATTTCCAGCTCAGGAATTCAGCACGTCCTGGTAAATGGGATTGGGATTACTGAAAATCCCTGCAGCTTTTCCCTGTGCTGTCCCAGGCATCCCTGCTGTGCTGGAGAGCTCCAGTCCCGTGCTGAGCTGCTGGAGCTGGCCCACCATTGAGCACAAATGTCCTGCCCTGGAAAACAGGCACTGCTCACATGTCTGCTGCTTCCATTCCTTGAGGTTTTCCCCCCGGAGTTTTGTGCTGCAGATTGAAGGTGCATCAGATCAGAATTCCTGACCCAAATCCCTGTCAGTGGTGCCCATGGAATTGCCCCTTCACGTGTGAGGTTGAGTTTTGGGGGTGTGATGCAAATTGTGGGTGCCTTTTGTACAAGTCCCATGAGGAGGAACTGGGAAAGGGGCTCAGCCTGGAGAAAAGGAGGCTCAGGGGGAATCAGGAGCTCAGGAGGCCCAGGAAGAATTTCTGGCTCTGCACAACTCCTGACAGGAGGGGACAGCTGGGGGTGTCGGGCTCTGCCCCCAGGGAACCAGATCCACAAGAGGAAATGGCCTCGAGGTGTTCCTCAAGGTTTAGATTGACTCTTAGGGAAAATTTCTCTATGGAAGGATTTGTGAAGCACTGGAAGAGCTCCCCAGGGGAGTGATGGAGTCACTGTCCCTGGAAGCATTCAGAAACATGCAGATGTGGTGCCTGGGGACGTGGTGGACTCGGCAGTGTTGGGTTAAAAGTTGAATTCAATGATCGTAGAGGTCTTTTCCAACCTTAATGATCCCGTGATTTTCTGACTTTTCGTGTAAACCCTTCCTTTTGGCAGCCCTCTGGTGCTGCTCAGAGTGCCCTGGTTTGGTTTGTGCTGGTCCCTGTGAGTGGCTGCCTGACCCCTCACCTGCGTTGCCCAAACTTCTGTGACCTCTGTGGGGTCACAAAAAGGCAGCAATTCCTTTGGCACAGGGGAAGAGATTTTCCCTGCCTTGGAGCTCTCAGAGGAGCAGGAATGCTGGAGGATGATGCAGACAGCTCCTGCTGGCTGGATCCTGTCTGTCCCAGTGTCACCGAGCACGGGGCCCTGCAAATGAAACGAGGTGAGGTAAGAATAACCTCGGTCCGCGGGAGGGGCTCGTGTTTCTCAGCAGCTGAGGGGGAAATGAAACTTTGATGAGTTAACCAAGAGCCAGAAGCTGCTCAGCAGCTGTAAGGAGACACCTGAAGGGAAAGGTGAGTCAGGACCTGCCTGCAGTGGGGCAGGACGGATCTGGCCAGGGGAGCGTTGCTTTCGTCCCGGGGAAACGCAGGAACCGCTCCGGGGGGCTGGGGGGGCACGGGGCACAGAGTGGGGACTCCTGGCATTCCCTCACTGCTTGAAGGGGATGTTTGCAGGGCTTCCCACTCCTCAGGTATCCCACATGCTCCGGGGGAGGCAGGGATTTGCCCAGGAATCCTCATGGTGTGGGGTTGGTGGTTTCCTCCTTCACAGGCACCTTTCTGTTCCTCCAAGGTCAGCTCCGGTGTTTTCCTGGTGTCATGCAAGGATGGATAGCCATAAATAGCCATAAATAGCCACAAATGGCCATAAATAATCCTAAATAACCATAAATGACTTTATGTTGCCGATCACATTCAAAACCTAAAGTTTTGTAAATGTTCCAGCTGGGTTAGTCTCTTCTCTAAATAAGACAAGAGGAAACAACCTCCAGGTGCACCAAGGGAGGTGTAAATGGAATATTGGGAAACATTTCTCCGTGGGAAGGGATGACCAGCATTGGAACAGGCTGTGCAGGGAGGTGCTGGTGTCACCAGCCCTGGAGGGATTTAAATGTGTGTGGATGTGGCACTTGAGGACAGGGGCTGCTGGTGGGATTGGGAGTGCTGGGGGAACAGCTGGACTTGATTATCCCAAAGGTCTTTTCCAATCTAACCAATTCCACGATATCAGGTATTGTTTGGCAGAAATATGGAATGTTCCTTGCAGTGTTTTATGCTGCTCAGAGGGATATTTGGGCTCAGTTATTTTACCCTGATGCTTCCAAATTTTTTTGTTTGGTTGTTTGTTTTGTTTTGTTTGTTTGTTTTGGGTTTTTTTTGGGTTTGTTTTTTTTTTTCCTGTGTTGTTTTGTTTTTCTGGAAAGGCACTGGACATGCATCCTTTAGTATAATTAAAAAGGAGGGGGAAAAGCACCCCAGTGGATTTTTCAACACAACCACCCATTGTTATCCTGTGTCCTTAAAGTGAAATGCTCTTAAGTTGAAGCATCATGTAAAATACATGGAGCCATGTTGTTTCCTTTTGCCTTTCTGTGCCTATTTAACTTGTCACTTTGCCTTTTTCCCGTGACAAAAATGTGATGCAGCTCATTCTAGGGATGTGCTGAAGTCCACTTGCAGCCAGAGGTTGCTTTGAAGTAGCACAACAGAGGCTTTATTGATTTATCCTTTGCATTCAGAACAAAAGTTTGTGTGATCTGCTACAGGTATTACCAAAAGCTTCCATCAGCTATTCCAGCTTCATCCCAAAAATAATTTCTTTGTGCTTTAGGATCTATTTTTAGAAGTCATTGCTTGTATATATGTATGTACATAGGTCTTATTAATATAAACCTCTGAATTCAAAGACTTTTTAATGATTAAATCTGGCGGGAATTAGTACTAAATGGAGCTCATGAGAATTCTGTTCAGAATATCAGGACAAATCCTCTTGAAAAAGCACAATTTAAGTGTAATATTTATGTTTGTTAATATGCCATAGGTGCTACACCTTGGAATTTTTCTTGGAGAAGTAATTTATATGAATGCATTTTCTATTTCATGGCAATTTGACCTCATGTGATGTTATTTTATTTTCTTTACAGGATTAGCTGGCACTGCTGCAGACCTAGAAAAAAGAAAGCTTATTTTTGGAAAAAATTTTATACCTCCAAAGAAGCCAAAAACATTCATACAGCTAGTTTGGGAAGCGTTGCAGGACGTGACTCTTATAATCTTGGAAATTGCAGCCATCATATCTTTGGGGCTTTCATTTTATCAGCCACCTGGAGAAGGGAATGAAGGTAAAAAAATTTCACAGAAGTCATCTCAGTTTAAGCAAAGCATGTCCTAAATCTCAAATCAATTCCATCACCATCCTCCAGAAGGTCACTAACAGGAAATTTCCACGTGGTCTGTTCCTGATCCCATTACATCTGGTCCTGACATATTTTTCTTTTCATCTTGACGTTTCTTTATGCAAATGCTGAACCTCATGACGTGAGTTAAAGGAAAATCATAACGTTCTTGTGAAACTGGAGTGGTTTTGGTACAGTTTTCACCTCTGAGCCTGCATTTGATTCATCCTTTGTGGTTGTTTATCTCGTATTATGGATGAGAAATATGTAATTGCTTATGTAACTGCTGGATCCCATTGCAGGAACACGGACAAAACTCCACTTTACACCAGATGAAGGCTTGAATTCTGTGAGATTCACACATTTTAGTATTTTTAGTGGTGCAGCTCAGGCTCGTGAGCCTGGCTCCAAAGGGAATATTGGAGCAAAGTCCTATTACTGATAAATGTTCCCCATGATCTGCAGAGCCTTCCTGGCTGCAGGAAGTTTTACCACCCTGCCTGCCCTCCTCCTTTCTCCCATCTCCCCCCCC
>VWZP01005995.1:0-37948 GCA_013396995.1 Dicaeum eximium | reverse complement strand
CTCTTTGGAAAGCACTCTTGAATTCACATGCTTAAAATATTTGTTCCCCTCTATAAATGCAAGATTTCCATTTCTGGCAGCTGATCCAGATTTTTTCCTCCCCCCCTCTCCTGCTCCCTCCCAGACTTCTAAAGCTGGATCAAACATGCTGTGTGAAATGACGTGAGCAGCTTGGCAAATGTAGGAAGAATGTCTTCCTCTAAATATAGCCCTGAGATGCTTTTTACATTTGCTGCAGTTTCCTTTGGCTGCTTTCCTTGCAGCCCCTTCCTCCTTCCCTTCCCATTCAGCAGCACAATCAGCACGTAGCCATGCACTGCTCCTGGGCCCTGCCTGGGATTCTTTCATCCTTTAGAAAGAGCTGGGAAGCTTTCATTGCTTTCTCACTGAATTTTGAATGCGTGGCTATTGATTCAGCAGGTGCTCCGTTTAGGCATGAAAAGATAAAGGAACCATTTCTTTTTTTTTAACCGAAGAAAATGTTATTTATTGGAATTATCTCACATAACTGGTGGGATACCTTGGGGACATTATAAACCATGAGAGATTCTTCATAAAATTAGGATTTAGCTTAGAGTAAAAGTGCAGATTGCACTGTTTTATTTTATCATATTTTATTGGGGGGGGGGAAGCATTTTGAGAGCATGATTTCTCCAGGTTTTAAGAAGCAGAGAGATGTGTCATCAGGCAGTGGTGCCTTATTTCTTTCTTTTTCAAATTGTTATTCTTTTTATTTTGATCCTGCATTTAAAATGTTTCTTTTCCCATGGGAAGGTAGGAGCCAGCTGAGATTCTGAGTCTGGAAAGCTCAGCAGCACAGCCTGGGAAAATGTGTTTGTGTTTTCCCACAGCACAGCATTCTGTTCAATAGTCATTGCTTTCCCTGCTTAAAGAATTGTTTTCCTGAAAGGTTTTGACCTGGTTTACACAAGAGGAAAAATCTAATTAGGGAATATCTTGTAATCCAATTTTTGGGACACACTGTAAAGGTCTTCCACATTTTTTGGAAGTCATTCTTTGAGCAGTTGAATAAATGATTCCCTTTAATTTTGAAATTAGTATATCATAAATTGCTGCCGAGGGTACCTTTAATTTATTGGTAAATTACCTTTTTAAAGAGTCCCAAACACTGGAAAATGGACATATTAAGCTTTTTGCCTTGGTGAAGTTTGTCTTCAGTATTTCCCTTTCCTGACTCTTCCCAGAATGAAAATTTCATTGAAATATACACTTATTGGCAACTTTTATGTTGGTTTTTTTCCCTTGAAAATAATATATTTACTTCTGAAGGCAGAGACAGGTGTTTGAAAGGAGAGCTGGCACATGTTGTTCTCTATTCTTGATCTTGCCTCTTCTTTTAAATTCTAATTTTTTATTTTGTTTTTCCAAGTGAAATCCATTTTCATTTTGCAAATGAACTAACAGGAATTTTCTTTCCACACTGATTTTTTCAGCCACCACTGCCAATATTCTGAGCTCATCAATTCTTGCTTGGAGTAACTTGAAAAGTTGTCAGCCCCTAGAAGTGACAGTTTTGCTTTGGAGAATTAAAGGACAGGATGGAAACAAGAGACTTTAGAACACAATTTCAGGGAAACACCACTTGTGTATCTATCTGAGCATTCACCTGCCTTTATTTAATATATCTATGTCTGCCTCTCACACATCCTAAACTTATATCCACCAATGGCATTATGGGTTAATATAATAAGTGGAACTCATCTGTAATTTTAAAAATTAGCATATCTCTTTCTTTTCTTGACTCTTGAAACCCACTCGTAACTTCCGATGCTGTAAGAGAATTAGCATTTAACTGCTTTCTGCAGTTGAAGTGCAAAATATATTTCTCCTGAGGCTTTTGAAGGAGAAATGCAGGATAAAACCCACACTTCCAACAAATATTGGAGTGCATGAACTGCTCAGGAGCCTTGTGGAAGGGTGTAACACTCATGGATGTGAGTGCTTACATCTTCAGATCTGGGTGAGTCTTGGAGAACCTTATTTCCAGTTCTGGTGCAACCAGGGAATCTGATCTAGAGGAATCCCTGGATAAAAGTGCAGTTTTATTGCTTCTCCAGAAGCAGCTCCAGTTCTTTCTTTCCACATTCCTTAGCATGAGTGGAGGTTTCAAGAATGTTGTTCTCAGGAGTTGTTTTGGTGGTCTTTGCATTCCCTTTCACCATCTGACAGGCCATTGGAAGCAATTGAGAATTTTGCATAAATTATTGTCAGCCCCATGGCAATGACTGCTCTCATTACTGAGCCACACCAAATCAGTTTTCTACCCTTCAAAAAAGTGCAAAACTACGGCTGGATTTTACAAATGCATCTTGAGAGAAAATTCCCCGTGCAGGTGTAGCCTCCACTCCAGTGAGGATCACACAGGGATGTGGCTGAGGCAGGGTAAAAATATTTTGTTCCTCTGGAAAAACCCTTCTGTGCCCGGGGTTTGTGGATTTCAGAGTGTTCCCTGGCCATGCAGAGTAGGGGGTCTGTGATATCTCAGAGGATTTGATGGAAGTGTGAAATAATTTCATTCACATTATTTTTTTGTAATGCAGGTTAGAGGTAGTCCAGGACTAAAATTGAAATGTTTGCATATCAGTATATGGTGAAAGGATTTTTATGTACAGTTTGTAAAGAAATGCCCTGTCCTGTTTTTAAAGACAGTGAATGAGTAGAAAGAGCTCCTTCATGAAAGCAAGCTGTGGATTCAAACCATTACATTGCTTGAGGAAACAGGACATCCTTTAGGGAAGAGTGCTTGGACTCAGAAATCCAGCAAGGGAATGGGAAATGGCAGGGCTTCTCCTGGCCATCCCCAAATATCTGTCTTACTGTGCCTATGGAAATGTAAGAACCTCCTCCTCTGACTGGGTGTTTGTTATTTTTGGTGTGTTTTTGTTGTTTTGTTTTGCTGTTGTTTGTTTGTGGGGGTTTTAGGTTTTTTGTCTGTTTGGCTGGTTTGCTTTGGTGTTTTCCTCACTCTTTTCCCCCAGAGCTCTGCTGGAGCTGTCACTTCTGGCAGAAATGCCCTAATGGCACTCTGCAGCTCTGTCCCTTTCTGGAGCTGCTTTCCCCCAGTCCCCCAGCAGGATTCTGCTGCTTTGGTGCCTCCCCCATCTCTACCCATGTGAACGGGTCAAAAACTCTCAGAGCCTTCTGCAAACACCTTCAGCAGCAATTTCTGAGCCCTCCTCCTTGTTTCTATCTTCAGCCCCTGCATCACATGTGGATCTTATTATCCCCTTGCAAAAACTGCTGATGTCAAGCCCTGACAATCAGCTGCTGTTTACAGGAGTGTAACAAAGCTTTTAACTGCTCTTCCTTGAATTCTCCTTCCTTCTGTGGATTGAAAAAGGGGGAGAAAGCAGCCTGAGGTAAGATGTTTTAACATCCCAGTGTTTACCAGGAAGCTCCAGGCAGGATATCTATTTTATAGTGTACAGCTTTTAGCAGCTTCAAGGTGGAATAAAAAGGAAAAGTCGTTTTGGTTCAGGCAGCTTCTGCTAAAATTCCCAAGGCAAAGGTGTGGGTTGAAAACAAAGTTAAATGATCAGTTACATTGCTCAGTGCTGCTCAGCAGGGCTTTGGCTGGGTTACCCTTCCTCTTACTCATGCAACAAGTTGGAAAAATACAGGAACAGGACATGATCTTGTGTGGGGCTGGAAGTGCTGTGCTGTTCCCATCTTCTCCCAGGTTCCTGCCTGTGGAGTTCAGCTCAAGATGTGTCTTTTGGCATTTCATCTCTTTGAGCAGGTCTGGAAATAAATCACAGCGAGGAAGACTTGACCAGCTGTTAGTTTGGGTATGTCTGGGAGAAAGTGAAAAAAAGTAAAAATGTTATTGATATTGGAAAGAATACCTATAAAAAGGAATATCTTGATATGAAAAAAACACAGTGCAATTGTCAACAAGCTTCTTTTGCTTAGTTAGGAGTGAAAATGCTGAATGTGACATCAGCTAGCTTGAATTTCTGTGCAGTTTGTACTGATGTACATTAAGAAAAAAATTATTACCAGCCATTTGGACAGCCTAATTCTCCTCTGTGGAAATTCCCTACCTTGGAATTCTGCTGGAGCAGAACAGCTGCAATAGTGGGTGTGCTAGGTTCAGGTACAATGTCCTGTTGTCCCAATCCCCCAGCAATCGGTGTGGGTATTCCTAAAAATAAAACCAATTGGAATAACATGAAATTGAGCCATTGCTCCCTCAAAACACTTCAAAATGTTGTTATTGTGCTGTGTCATTTTGTGGTTCCAGCTCTCATCTTTCCTTAGGTCATTTTGTGGTTCCAGCTCTCACCTTTCCTTAGGTCAGTTTGTGGTTTTCCTGTTTTAGGCTGCTAAAGAGAATTTCAGGGTCTCAGAGAAGGTGAAACAGGCAGGAAAAGCCCCTTTCTACATTGCCATATGTGTCAGGACTGCTTGACCAGAGACTGGATAAAATTCTTCTTTTTTTTTTTTTCACCAGTTTTTAAACTGTGATTTTCTTCCCTTCGCTTTCTTTGCCAATAATTGTGGCAGAACTGCACTCATTTCAGTAATTGCAGGTAGGTGATATTTGGAATTTCTCACTCATTCCACATCCAATTCTCAACATTTTTCTTCCCACTCTCCCTGCAACATTTTTCTTTCTCACACTTACTGCCCCAGATCAAAAAACTTCTATTCCCTTTCCAAGAAGCGCCGTGTCTCAGGAAATGGGTCTAGTGGCTACTTTTTTTTTTTTTTTTCCTGAGGATTCTAGAAACCTTCTACCTCTGTGATGAAATCATCTTGTTCTTAGATTGTACAAACACAGCAGATGCCTGCTGGGGAAACCTGGAAATAGAACCCCGTGTGCGTCGCCGCGGCTTGGCTCGGGAGCGGCGCAGGTGCCGCCGGGGCGGGAGGCGACCCTCGGACCCACCAGGCATGGCAGGATCGGCTCTGCAGGAGCTCTGCCACCTCATCTGCTCTGGGAAATGACGCTGGGAGCTGTGAAATCCTCTGGGGAGAGCGTTCAGCTCCTGCCAAGGGCAGACGCGTCGCGGTTGTTGGGTTTGGCTTTCTTGCTGTTGAGCGTTGGTGTTGTTTTAGGCGTAGAAATGAGCACTGGCTCCAGAGTTCATTGAAACAAGGAATTCTCCTGTGCCCCTTGGCTTAAACGGCCCAGGGGAATAAACAGTTGGTTTGCAAAGGGGAAAGCACTGATTGCTGAGGAACTCGAACCAAATTTAATTAAACTGAATTAAAAGTAACCTGAGATAAATAGCCACATGAAGGTCTGGTGCCATCCTCTGAGGAATTCCGTTCATTTACTTCCTAGTGAGGCACAACTGAATAGAAACTCAATGTTTTAATGCAGCATTTATCAATTTTTTACCTTGTCTTCACCTTTTCAGCCCAGCCTACATTTCCCTTAGCATTTTAATTCAGGAGTGCTATTGAATGCATAATGAAGCACATCCATTCTTTAAATCCTTTGCCAGACTTTTCCATCCTGAGGGTCTTGTGGGGCCCATTCAAGATTGCAGGGCATTTTCCATGGGAAAACGTTGCATGCATCTCCCTGTCTCTAAAAATTGGCCACCCTGAGTTTCATTAATATGCAGTTAATCAATTTGATTAATGAGTGAAAAACTCAGAAATGTCAGAAATGAGTCAGCTGAACAAAGTTAATTCTCTAGTCTTTTGTGGCAGCTTTACATCTTAATCTTTTTATTTAGAGCATTTCAGATGTGATAACGTAAATTGCATTAAAAATGCAGAAAGGTAGGCAGCACAAAAATCTAGTTTGTAAGGCCAATGTTAATGTTATTTTGCAACCCTCCTAAAATCATATTAGCACAAAGAAATAAACAGCTGTAAGTCTTTTGCCAGCTCTCCCAGCTATGAAACCAAGATGAAGATGAAAAACTGGCTCCACAACTTGTGTGTGTGTGCTTTAACCAATGTCTCCCAGTAAAATTTTTTGGGACACTAAAAGCCTGTCATCTCTTCAAGTCCTCTCCATTAAACAAAATGTATTGGAAAAAATATGAAGCCTTTTCAAAAGAAAGTGAGCCAAAATTCATTCATCTTAGCACTTTGCAGTCCTTTGAAGCTGAAATGTCACCCCATTTCACGGCCTGTGTCAGTACCAAGCAAACCATCCCAACAAGAACTGAAAATATTCACAGAACTTTGCTGCAGATGCTGAAAACAACAAGTGGTGAACAGCTTCCAGCTTCTGATGTGTTTGTCTCATTCTGTAAGCCTGCACAGAGAGTGTTACATAATGTTCTCCAGGCACTGAGCAATAAGAAATCAATGGAAAATCATGGATATCAGGATATAAAGGCCACACAGCCTTGAAAGCTGATTTGTCCTAATAGGAATCCTTCATTGTCTTTGCTGCTAAACAAGTCACACTGATCCAGCTGTCACTGCACCAGAGAGTTTTATTGTGCTGCTCAGGGAGGAGCATTCTCAGGAGAAGCTGAGCTATTAGAAAATAGCATTTTCTCATATAAAACAGATTAATCTCAAAAGCGGAGATTGTTGTCAGAGTTAGCAAAACTCAGCTTTTAAGGAGCGAACACACTCAAATTCTTTTCTCGTTCATCATAAAAATTAAACACTGAGATTCCCCAAGGATTTTTTAAACCAGTCTAAACAGTCTGTCAGCACAAAGGGGACGAAGCAGTTGGCAGCCTGGAAAATAGGAGAAACGGAAGTATTTGCCCTCATAAAAACAGCTTGTTCTGCCAAAACCCCCATTTAACCTCCTTCCTCCCAAAGCATGGATGAGGTGAAGCAGCATATGGCTTCTGGAGACATTACCTCAGTCTGTTTGGCTAAAGAAATTTAGTTCTTGTAAGAATTTGCTTTTTCAATTCCTGCTCTAAATATTACTTCAATGCCAGGTCTGAGTACCCAGGAGCAGAGAACAGGACAGGTGGGAGCGTGTGAGCTCTGTGTCCCTGCTCTCATTGTCACCTGCACTTGTACAAGGCTGAGCTCATGGGGACAAGGCTGTGCCCCTTTGGGTCGTCATTCCCTGGGGACACTACTGAATTTCTGAAATGCTTTTGTGTTATTTTCAAAAGAAGGGACAAATTTAGGTTGGGGGCTCCTCCGTGGGATGAATGGGTGAGAGTCCTTTGTGCTGTGGGGTCATGGGGAGCATCCTATGGGGCTGGGCTGGGGACTGGAACCAGGCAGGGCTCAGACTGAGCCTGCAGAGCCTTTCCTTGGGACTGGAACCAGGCAGGGCTCAGACTGAGCCTGCAGAGCCTTTCCAGAGAAATGGAACCAGGCAGGGCTCAGACTGAGCCTGCAGAGCCTTTCCAGAGAAATGGAACCAGGCAGGGCTCAGACTGAGCCTGCAGAGCCTTTCCTGGGGAGTGGAACCAGGCAGGGCTCAGACTGAGCCTGCAGAGCCTTTCCTTGGGAATGGAAACGGGCAGGGCTCAGACTGAGCCTGCAGAGCCTTTCCAGAGAAATGGAACCAGGCAGGGCTCAGACTGAGCCTGCAGAGCCTTTCCTGAGAAATGGAACCAGGCAGGGCTCAGACTGAGCCTGCAGAGCCTTTCCTTGGGAATGGAACCGGGCAGGGCTCAGACTGAGCCTGCAGAGCCTTTCCTGGGGAGTGGAACCAGGCAGGGCTCAGACTGAGCCTGCAGAGCCTTTCCTTGGGAATGGAACCGGGCAGGGCTCAGACTGAGCCTGCAGAGCCTTTCCTGGGGCTTTTCTTGGGACGATGCTCCCGGAGAGAGCCCCAAGCTCAGGCAGGGCCACAGCAGCTGCCCCCAGTGCCTCTCAGTTGGGTGGTGCTGGGAGAGGGATGAGGGATGAAGGTGGGATTGTGGCTGGATCAGTGGGTTTGGGGAGGTGCCAGCCCCTGAGGGGTTTTTGGGGGGTGCTGACAGCTGGGGATCAGGGGAAGGGGCTGCAGGGCTCAGCTGGGCTCGGTCCTGACCCCAGGGCCAGGCAGGCAGCCAGGCTGGGTTTGCCCAGGGCTCCGCAACAGTCCCTAAATTAAGAATGATGCCAGGAGGAATGCTGGGTGGATAAATCAGAAAATCAGAGAGTGCTTCAGCCTGGCCTGGCTAATCCCAGCCTGGCAACACCAGCCTAAGGCACACGAGGCAGGAGATGATGAGCAAACCCACCTGAGGGGATGCTGCAGGGGATTTAGTCAAAAGCACCATCAATACTTCAACCCTCCCTGACAGACATTTATTAGATTTACCTTTAAAAGATTGCAGTGATGGAAATTCTCTGAATTCCCTGGGTAATCTGAGTGTCCCTGCACTGAGACATTAATTCTTGGTGTGTAAGCAGCATGTCTCTTGTAAGAATTTAAACACAACGCTGTGTTTTGTGTTTTACAAGGATGTAAAGACTATTTTGTGGTGTTTTATTTCCAGCAATGTTTTGTGTGCTTGAAGACAGCCTGATTATAGATACCAGGGAATAGCTACTTGTGCAGACTTCCCCATCTTTTTTGTTGGGGATTTGAAATTTGAGCAGCATGGCAGTAGTACAGAAAATGCAAATATTGCACTGAAGCTGACAAAGGCAGCTAAAATATTATCTTAAAAATATTTACCTGTTTTTTGAAAAAAAAAAAAAAATCAAAATTCCCTCAAATCAACAGGAACCCAAAAACTCTGAAAACATCTTTATTGTCAAAAATGAATAGCTTGTGAAATAAAAGAAAATAATATAAAATACAGGAATATTGAATGTTTTCTTATCTCATTGTGATTTAAAAATAATTTTTAATTTGGCAGCTTTAAGATACCAATTAGTGTTCAAATTTGCAGAATCTTTATGATGTGACTTTTTAAATATGAAGTGTTTCTTGGTCAGGTTCTAAGATTATTTTACAGTTGGAGTTGAGACAAACTTTGCTACATCCCAAAGTCTGCCAGTGCTTACAGTTCCTCACTGTTGGTGGGCTTGAATTAGAATGAAAAATTATTACCTAGAAAAAAAATGCTTAAGCACAGAAACAAACCAGAAATACCTTTTTGAACAGGAAGGCAATTTGCATATATGCATATTTTCATGTATATATATCAATACACACATATATCTCTCCTATTAGAAAAGTCGCATTTAAACAAGTAATTTCAATTTATTTCTGTTTTGCACAAGTTCTACCTTTTCTCTCCAGGAGATGCTGCTCCTCTTGTTTCAGTTAAGTGTGGATAATTAATATGCAGAAAATATAGAATGCACATTCTAAATGGATAGTATCCAAATTTCCTACAGCTTTGGATATACCCATGTGAACGTTTTAGTTTGGAATTTGTCTAAGAAATCCCATCTCCTGTCTGTCCCCAGTGGGGTTCACATTAAAGGTGTTTCTGGATGTGCATTCAGGGGAGATTTCATCCCATCCTTTGGGGTGAAAATGAGCTGAAAACCACAGTTCAGGACACATTTCCTTAGCAGAGAGATCAGCACTGTAAAGCTGCTTTTATAGGGCCACGCTAATTCTGGGAGAACTTTTTGATTCCTGCTGCTGTAAGACATTATGTCAGAATTTTAATCTTTTGCTGAGCTGATTCCTCACCTCTTACAGCTTTCCAGCATGAAGGAATGGAGATGAGAAATGGAATGAAAGCAATAAACACTGTAGTTTATGAGGGGTTTTGTGGCTGAGCTCTACAAATCTTCCCCATCTCCTTTGGCCACTTTTTCTCCTTCTTCTGAGTGAGGCAGGGACAGCACCAGGAGAAGCCCAGGTGCTCCAGGACTGGCTCCAAGGGCACTCGTTGAATTTTATGGGATTGCAGGGATTTTTTTGTTTAAGCTCCTCAATTGCAAATTTTCTTTATCAGTGCCTTTCCAGCTGTGAACCTCTGAAAACTCTGAATTACTCTTTAGGGACCTGTTAAATCAGCCACCTTTTCTCAGTAACCTCTCTCTGCAGGGCAGAAAAAGTAAAAGTTGGCAATTTCTCTCTAAATGGTGAAGTGTGTCAGACCTTGGAAAAGGCTTCTGCTAGCTTAGAAACAACCAAAGCAACTGCAATCATCTAGGAGCTTTTAAGAGAAATGTTTGTGTGAGTGTGGTCAGGCATCACCACTCCATCCTCTGCTCCTTTTGGGGTTTTAGAAGCTCCAGTGAAACATCTGTCAAGATTTCCAGGCAAAGCCAACCTTTCTTCAATTTTGTTTTAGGAAATTTTTGGTACTATTTCTGTTAAACCCTCTCTGTTAGAATGTCTGGTTTTAAAGCATCGAAAAACAAGAAAAGAAGAATGTTTTTGGAAGCGAGCACATTTCATTTCTATCA
This sequence comes from Dicaeum eximium, assembly GCA_013396995.1. Taxonomy (NCBI): domain Eukaryota; kingdom Metazoa; phylum Chordata; class Aves; order Passeriformes; family Dicaeidae; genus Dicaeum; species Dicaeum eximium. Next base: position 27,673 of record VWZP01005995.1, on the reverse strand, counting down.
GAACACAGTCAAAGAGGGATGGAGCTGCACAAGCATCCATTACTGAGGCAGATGCCACCCCAAAACCCTTCTTCAGTGATTTGCTCTTTTCATCCCTGTGCTTCAGACAGAAAGGGAAGAGGCTCTGTGGATAAGCACAAGACAGACAGCTCCCATCTGATCACGTATTTATGAGCTGGTTGTTCTTCTCTGTCAATGGGAAACATTTTCAGGGCTCTATTTAAAGCCGAGTGCCCCGATGAGAGCTGCTTTTTGGGAACATTTCTTTATTTGCCCGGGTTTCTGTGTTTCCTGGGGCTCTCAGTGATCCGAGTGGGAGCTGAGGAAGTGCTCAGAGCCTCCTTCTCCTTCCAGCTGCGTTTCACAAGTGCTGGAAGTGATGCCTTTGTGGGGCTACCAAAAACAGGGGCCAGACAGAACTAAGGGAATAAAAAGCAATTCTATTTAGGGGTTCTATTTTTATCTATTTCCCTTTAGTTCTATTGCAGGGCCTTCAGGTACATTTAGGGCAGACAAAGCCCCCCAGGGCCTACACCCAAAAATGGACCACGGGTCACATTTGGGGTTTCACACTTGTATAAGTTTGGTCCATTTGCACATTGGGGGTAAATCTCCCAATTCCAGCTGCAGGTAATGAAGTCATTTCCCCCAGGTTTGCTGCCCCAAGTCCCTTTTGTTTCCATCTGTGGGGCCTGAGGCAGTGAGGGGTCCTTGATTGCCAGGCCTGGAGAGGAATTGTTGTGTGTGCCCAAAACGGGGAAGCAGCAGCTGGCACTGTGTGTGGGGTTTGGAGTTACACACTAAAGAACTGCAGGGGCACAAATGGATGGAAAATACACAAACCAAAATGCTAAAGCATCAGGAGTCGTCAGGGATTGCTCCATGGGAAATGGGAGCAGCATTCTTCCTGTTTTTAGAACCCAACTGCCCCTTTATCTCTGACATGGCTGCTTAGCTGCCGCTCCAAACTTAGCAGATTTTCCCAACATTATATATATTTTTTTCCACCATCCACTGGTGTTTAAAAAGACAACTTTTCCCCAGAGCTGCTGTGTTCCCTCTGCCATTTTTTTTTTCTAATAGCAGGGTTAGAATTCTAAATCAAACTTAATTAAGCTTTTCCAAGTGAGTAAATGTCAACATATGGACAGCCACTTCCCTGCTAATATCAAGCTAACAGAAATTTTAATTTCTAATTGGTTTTATTGCTAATGATTTGTTTGCATTGGCACAATAGCCTATTCTAAATGTGGTCTTACAACATGTGATCTTGAAAAAAAAAAGAAAGTATTTATTTCCCTCCTTCTTTTACTCTGAATTAACCAATGACATTTATTAGTGCTCCATCCAGAGCTCTGGGATCACAGTTCTCTGTGTTGCTAATTCAATTTAGTCCATACACCTTTCAAACAGACTTTGTGTTTTACATTGTTTTTTTTTTTCATAGTTATGACATTTAAACAACTTAATCTGAAGGGGATCCCTTATTTGTGCTGTGTGTTCTTCATTGCTGTAAATTGGTTTTTGGTGAAGTCTGAACTTAAAACACTTTTCTGGTAGAGTCAAAGCAACTGAGTGACCTCCAGGTAGAGTTCTGGGGGTATCAAGGCTGGCTGCTAAACCAGATTTCTCCATGTATTTTTATTCTGCACTGGAACTGAGCTGAGGTTGTCCATTTTTTTTCCATGAAAAACCCTGAGAAAAAGAGTCTAAACGGAGCAAAACTATTTATGGTTAAGTCCACGTGCACCTGTTCTGCATTCTTGGAACAGTGACTTAAATGTGGAGAATTTTGTAGCTCTATTTTTATATATCCTGCATAAATACAAAGAAAGCTTCAACTTTCACCCGAATTTTCCTTGTGGACATTGATATTTTCATTGAAATGAAAAGCAATGTCAGAATCACTCGTTACTGACCAATGTATTTATATATTATATTTATTTTAAATTCTTTTTTACTTTAATTTTATTTTATTTTTTCACTGTTTCTACAGAGAGAGTTAAGTATATTAAGTATATTGAATATATTTCTTTATTAAATACTTGTAGCTCATATTAAGAGCTCTTTCTTTTTGAGAGAAGGTCACTGTAACAATTATCCCAGCACAGCCTTCCTTGCACCATGGAATATATTGTCCTGTAATTCTGGCTCACAGCCTCTCAATTAATCCCTCAAATAATTATTACTTACAGAATCTTAAAGGGGAATGATTATTTAATTTAATTATTTTGGGTTTTTGTAATACAGTTTTTTGTTTGTTTGTTTAGTAATGCCTGTGAGGCTGTTTATAGTTGTTCATTATTACAGGGCTAACATTCTTGTGTAAAAACTCTTTTTCTGCAAATTTTAAGCAGAAATTTAAGGGAATGCCATTTCTCTTTTCTAGGTGTTTTGATGAAGTTTTATTCCGCTGGTCATTTTAGAATATGCCCATCTTGATTTTTACCATATTCTAAAATGCTTACAAAAACCTGCTTCTAGGTCGAGATTGTATGAAAATTTATTAGTAGAAATTGTCTTTTCTGAAGCCTCCCATCATAAAATCCTTGATTCTTAATTTCCTGCTGTCCTGGCTGGATACCCAGGCAGTCTGTCTGTCTTTATGGCTTTCTCTTTTCCCTGTTTTGAACCCATCTGCTTTGGAATGAGAGAAGAAATGAGGTCCTGCTCATCCAGCACTGCTTGGGGTTTTTTTGAGTCAATGGATATTTTTATTACGATGTGGAGTTTTTAACTTTCATTTATTTTATATTGGTTTTTATTTATTACAATCTGGTGTTGCCCCACTGCATCAAACTCTCCATCCTGTGGGGCTCCCCACACCAGGTCAGCTTTGGGAGCCATTTCCTGACTGGATGACAGAAGTTTAAGACTCAAGCTGGTGTCAGCAACACACTGAGAACTTGTAAAGTACAAAATGTGCCCATTTTGTCATGTGGGACCTGCAGATTGAAGAATTATTTCCTCATGCAAAGTGACCTACATCTGCTTTCTACAAATCTGTGTTGGGCTGCAAAATTTGAAGTCCCCCAGATGCCTTCCCTTCATGAGAGATGTTCAGGTCTCTGACAGAACTTTTGGATATTGCTCATCACACATTGCCAGGGTGCCAGGCACGACTCAGCTCTCGGCTGGGGACAGCAGGGAATGAGATTTAGAACTTTGGGAAGGCATAAAAAATCTTCTCACATGTTTTCCAGGAAGAGATCCTTCAGAAATATTAATTCTGCAAGTAGGACTCGGCTAGGACGTGACCTTGCAAGTCAAGTGGTTGAATAACTGCACTTCAGTCCTTGTTAATAAACACAGAACAGCTTTTCAGGGTCTGATTCCTGCATTTGGAGCCCATGTTTTACCTTTGCAATATGAAGTTGTATTTACCAGACATCTCTAGCTCGGAGCAAAATAAGTGAAGCTACAACCACCCAATGTCAAGGTTTTTCTCCTGCAATCCCTAAGAACAGGACTCGTGATGAAAATTCCCTTTGTTTTTTTTTGCCTTTCTCTATTTTTTCCTCTGGCAACAAAAGGAAAACAAAATTGAATATAGGCACTGTAGAAGTAGTTGCTTGGTCCTTTGGTGGAGTGAGGACCCATCCCTTTGCCTGATCTCTCCAAAATGCATTTCCTTGAAGATGCCAGGCAGAAGAATCTTGCTTGACACATCACTTCTCCTGCAGTGGAGGGAATATTTCAATTAACATTCCTGTGCTCATGAATGTTTGTGATCAGGCTGAGGAACNATATCTATCTATATCATCTATATCTATATATCTATATCTATATCTATATCTATATCTATATCATCTATATCTATATCTTCTATATCTATATCATCTATATCTATATCTAGATATCTATCTATCTATCTATCTATCTATCTATCTATAGATATATACACACACACACACACATATATATATATATATATATATATATATCTGTGCTTGCAGGGCCCCCAGATTTGTTTCCTTGCATTCAGCTGCCAAAAATGTGTAAATATTTAATAGCAGGCTCTGGAGCTGACAGTTACATAACAAACCCACAGGGACAGCAGCTCTTTGCTTCCTTCCCTGCCCCCCTGGAGCCCTTACATAACAAACTGGTGGATCACAAAGCAAGGAATTCTAATACTGGGTTCAGATATGTGTCCAAAAGTCACTTCTAGTGAACGTGCAAACCCCCTGAACGTCGGTGTTTTTAGGGTAATTTTGTCACACTCACAAATCCCTTCTGTGGGGCAGGAAGGAGTGTGAGCTTGGAGAACACTGATTCCTGCAGGTAACCTGGAAATGTTAGGGCTGACTGAACCCTTGGAGAGAGGGAGAAAAAGGCAGGAATGCCTGAAGTTGCAGTGATTTCTGCCCCTTTGCCTGAGCCAGCCCTGTGCCTCCTGCTCTGCCCTCGTGGGAGGTGATTCAACATCTGCTGATTCATCGTCACGCAGAGGAGGATTTGGGGCAGGGATGTTGGTGGCAATGGCTCCTGGGACTCATTGTGTAGCAGAAGACGTGGCACAACGAGGGATCTGCAGAAAGGAATGCTGCAGTATTTGTTACAGCTTTAAAAGCCTTGTTAAGGAAGGGAATTTATGGTTTTATCACAGAATTTTGGGGTTATTGCTCCTTTTCTTACACAGCTAAACACATTTGTGAAGTAAGAATCATCAGTGGTGGTGTTGGGAACCAGAGCTGATGACAAAGCTGTAACTTTGAGCTGCTCAATTTGCTTAAATTTCAATTTGCTTTGCTTGAGTGAGGGAAAAAATGTCGTTGGAGAAAGTGACTCAATAAAAAGTTTTTATCCGGGAACTGTTGTCTTTCTGATGACAAAACCAGTTTGACTGACTAAAAAAATTACCTCTGGGGGTGTGAGGAGATTTTCCTAGGGAATTTAAATGCCACAAGGTATTCTCAGCTTAAAAATAGCAGTGTGTAGGTTGAAATGAGTAGCTGAGAGGTATGTGCTGTAGGTTGGGATTTAGGAATACAGATGTTCCCAGATTTTTAAAAATGTACTTTTTTCTGATTTAAAAATTACTGTGCTGCAGCTCAGGACCGTATAGTTTGTAATTATAATCATTATGCTATTCAAAGCAGCTTAAAGAATCTCCTGATAGCTGTTTGCAATTTCGAGCAGATATTCTTTTTAGCTGCACTGAGCCCGTGTGCTTCCTCCTGTGTTTGCCCAGATTTGGTTGATATCACGAGGAATGTAAATTGAAACGGTGTAAAAGCATTCCAGATCCGACAGGACACGAGCCTGGCAAGCTGTCAGGTGATGCTGTCTGGCTTTTTGTGGACTTCTCCTATTATTTCCCTTTCTTGCTTTCTAGCTTTCACTAAGTTGAAGTGATTAATAGCAGCCACCAGATGATTGCCTCGTGATGCCTCTTGCTCACCATTCCTGAAGTGCTTTAACCTGTTCTGGTGTCTCCTCCTCTCATTCCCCTTTTCACCACAAGCACATTCAGATTTTTTCTAACTTTCCCTCTAATAACCTATGCCTTCCTTCCTTTTTTTTCCCCCTTCTAAACCCTTCCATATAATTACCTTCTGTTCATGCAGAATAGGTTTCTCGGGCCAGTTTTGAATTTTCTTGTCATGAAGTGCAGGCCAGGCGAGTGCCTGGGGTTTGCTCAGCCCTCCAGGCTCCTGGGCAGGTTTGGAGCCCCCCAGTCCTGTAGAGATGGAAATCCAGCTGCTGCCACTTCAGCTGGGCTCACTGCCTGTTATGGGTGGCAGAACTTCCCTAGTCTTTCCTTCCTGAACCCTCCTTTCCTTTGGATTTTTCCTTCCTTTCATCTCTCCTCTGTAGAAAGCCTTTTCAACAGCTTTGCTGATCTATTTCTGGCCCAGTTTTAAGATTTTAAAGTTCTGTTCTCCTTCCACAAGGTTCTGGAAAGGTCCTTTCAGATATTTTATAGGCACAAAAGTCACCTTGGTCCCCTTTTGTGTTTCTTTGAGGCTGTGCTGCCAGGTTCTCCCTCTCCTGGGGAGTTCCAGCTCACCTGGGTATTCCTTTTGGGAGAAGTTGATCCATTTTAGGGTTCCTTTTTCTGTGCCAAAGGAGTCCCAGCCCTTTACATCCTTGACTTGCAGAGCTTCAGCATCTCAGTTTCAAACCCTGCACATTTTCTGTCCTGTGAGGGTGAGGCTTTGGCCACGGCACTTGTTCAGAGTTGTGGCAGAAAAGAGCTCCACATTTTAAATTTGTTTTTCTCTCTGGGTTTGGATTTTCTGACAGAGAGGGCCTTGTTAAACGTAATTTAACAGAGATGAGAACATCACAATTTAAGATGAGGACAGGTTTTAAGATGAGAACGTCACAATTCTCTGTCTTGGAAATAAAACCCTGGCACAAATCACATCTGCTTATTAGCAACTCTTTTGTGATGCTTTTCCCTCTGTGCATTTCAATAAAAGCTCAGGAATATTTCTGGGTGGCATTGAGAGCCACATGCTCTCTGTGAAAGTAGAACAGCAATCTTATACCTCAACATTATTTTTTCAAGCTCATATGAACATTTTTAATAAATATTAGATGCTCAAAACTCAGTTTTGTTACTTAGGTGTATTAATATAAGATATTTTATTAATATTTCTTATTTTCTCCTTATCTGTAAGGCCAATACTGGGTCACTGCACTGCAATAATGACAGATAATCTAAAGATAGAGTTAAGAAGTTTGTTTCTTTTCCCCCTATAAATTGATACATTTTCTTCCTGTAAATCTGTATAAGTCTTTCTATAATTTCTAGAAAAGCATAACAGCAGAAAAAAAAATTAAATTTGCAGTTGATTTTCCTTAAGTATATAAGAAAACATTGGATAGACTCAAACCAATGGAGATGCAGGTTTCCTTTATTTTTTTTTTTTTCCTATTAAAAGGAACACCTCTAAAACAGTTTGGAAGCAAGAACACCACATAATTCAAGAAAATGTTTCCTGACAGAGGGGTCGTCTTGTAAAGGGCAGAGATTGCATCTGAAAATCCTGCTTTTCATATTTTAAAAAATCTGCTGGGAAATCTTGTTCTTGTAAGAAGCAGGTAGTTTTTTGCTATAATTTATTCCTAGAAAAAGAACATTTTGCATTAATTTATGTCGCACTTTTATCGCATCTCCTTTCTGTGGAGTGTAAAATGCAGAGGCCAAACTTTGAGAAATTCTGATTGTCTGATTGACTTCTCTCCTGGGCCAGGGATCCCCTGGGGTTTCAGAGAGGCCACATTGAATCTCAACAACTAACGACTCAAAAATCCAAAAATCAACTCAGAATTTCCTCCATCCCTCTAAAAGACTTCAGGATTTGATGAGGTCTAGCAATTAATTTCTCTATTCCTAAAATTCCTTCCTCCCTTCAAACACCTCTGCTCCACCTGAATTTATCATTGTCAGATGAAAGGGACAGGAAAGAAAATTAAATGCATTTAAAATTTTGTTGTTTTCCTTGGGTTGTGGAGGTTTGTCTCAGGATTTCAAGTCATGAACATGATTTTTTATTCAGTGTGGAAGCTTGTCAGAGCTAGGGACACTTTCCAAGAGCTTGATCTAAGTTCAATCTGTTTCCTTCAGATTTTCTTTCATTCTTACAACACAACACACAAAATTAACCTCACAGCTCAAGTCAAGGAATATATTTTTTACCTGATTTTGCTTAATGAAGGTTTTTTTTTTTTAACTGAAGGGTCTTGAAAGTATTACTCTGCAGCAGCTCTTTGTAATTTTGTACAAGCTGGACTAAATTTCAACCATCTGAAAAGGAAATAAAATCAGTGTTTGACTGTGAGTAGACCAGGCCATGATTATTTTGTGAGAAATAGGAGAGGAGGTTTGCTGTTAAAAAACCAGAATATTCATCATATTTAATTCTAAGTAATTTCTAATGAAAAAAGGAGAGTGAATTCTGGTGTTATATCTGCTGATACAGAATTACTTGCACTATGAAACCATTTTAAACAATCAAGACAAAAGGGAATCTGCTGATTTGGAAAAGGAATCTGAAAATTTAACACAGCCCGATTAAGATGATTAAGGTTAAACAGAGCAAAATTCATTAGTACTTTCCAAAATCCCCATTCTGCTGCAGGAGGAAGTTGCGGGGTTGGTTTCTGAGTTCCATTTGGTGCTGGTAATGAGCAGCTGAAGGTACTGAACTTAAAAAAGCTTCTTAATTTATGCCTGAGTGTTGTAAAAGTGGTTTTAGTGAACCTCTGCCTTGCCCTTAGAAATCTCAGTGCAAACTACAGAGAACCTGGCTAAAAACTCAGTTTATTTGAATTTTCTTCCTCTCTTAGCGACTGTTCAGTCTCATCTTTCTTCCTTTGTCTTTTGGTAGTATTGTTATTGTTCACAAGCAAGAGTAATTACTCAGCTGGTTAATGGATCATGCTGCTCCTGTTTGTAATTTAAATATAGAAATCAAGGTGGTTGTTAATTCTCTCTAGAGAGAGGTGATGGATAAACCAAATTACACTTCAGGCAGAGGTGGAAGCTAAGTTGCTGAACCTCCTGGTACCTGGGTGAGGCGGAGAAGAGATGTCAAATTCCTGCCTGGTCACATTCTTCATGGAAAATGGAAACAATTCTTCCCAGGCCCCTCAGGAGAGGAGGCTCTGCTGCTCAGGCTGAGTTCTGCTCCCTCCCATCAGCTGGGATTTCTCTGGATTGTGGCTCTGGAACGTGCCCTTGGCTGTCCAGTGTTTCTCCCAGATGCTCTTTCCGTAAGAAAGAGAGCTACGGCACTTTCCTCTGGTGGATATTATCTAGGAAGTCTATTTAAATTTTAATTGCATCCAACTTCGAAATAAATAATTAGCAGGTGTATATAAAGTAATTCAGAATTAGCAGTTCAGAACAGGGTGGTTCTCTTAATGCTTTTACATTGTGGAATAATGTACTTGCAGGTCTAGAAGCATCCCACTGCATTTCTCTGTAGGGAAGACTGATGGATTAATATCAGGGAATTGTTTTTATTCAGTGTTCTTTAATACATTCATTATCAAATTGAAATGCTGATAAACTCAGTTTACCCCAGTATTTTTTAACAAGTGTTCCCTGTAAGTGTGTTTAGTTGAGAACATTTAGAAATTGTGTTGAAAATTGTTTTAAAAAATTGTGTTAAAATTGTTTCATTTAATCTGGCAGGGTGTTAATGTGAATTTAATGCCATTGCTTTGCATTATTTAGTGTCAATCATTGTTTTAGTCCTTCCTGTCACCTTCAGTATTATTATTATTATTTTTGGTGGCTCAGGTGAAGCTCTGAGTCCTCTATCACATAACAGAATTGATGCTTTCTCTTTCCATTTGTTTAGTCTGGGTTCACCAAGGATGGGTTGCTCAGTAGAAAAATTAAAAGGACTAAGATTTCTGTCAATTTATTTCCTTTCTCTTTTCCACAGACCTCTTTATTTGTCCTTTTCCTCTTCCCTGCCACGTTTCATCAGCAGGCAGTGCTTGGAACAGCAGCTCCATTCCCTCACCTTGTCACGTCACAGCAAATTTTATTTATTTTTATTGTGATGCACCTGACCTATTATTGCTGGAGTCCCGATGGGGGTGAATCAGGACTCTTTGACTCCAATATCAGGAGGATTATATGAGTTATTAAAACGACTCCACTGTTCAGAAGGAATTTGGGCTATATGTGCCCAGGTTCTGAGCTAACATCTTTTCCCTTCATGCTCAGCACCCAAACTGCTAGAATGCCAGAAAATGCTTACAAAGTCAGAGAGATAACAATTCTCTGTATCATAGGTTAAGAAAAGGAAGGCTCCCATCCCCTGTGTGAGAGACAGAGCAGAAGAATGTGTCTGTATCATAGGTTAAGAAAACACAAAGGTTTGTTTACATGACGGCACCGACCTTCCCTAAACCGGTCCTTACCATCTCTGCAGGGTGTGGTACTGCAACAGGAGGGGCTGAGGATGAGGGGGAGGCCGAAGCTGGCTGGATTGAAGGCGCTGCCATCCTGCTGTCTGTCATCTGCGTTGTCCTGGTCACCGCCTTCAACGACTGGAGCAAGGAGAAGCAGTTCCGGGGGCTGCAGAGCCGCATCGAGCAGGAGCAGAAGTTCACCGTGGTGCGAGGGGGACAGGTCATCCAGATCCCCGTGGCAGAGATCGTGGTGGGGGACATTGCACAGGTCAAATATGGTGAGTGCACGGCCTTCAGAGCCTTTGTTTGCTCTGCTGGCCCTTCCCAGCAGGATGGACACACTTGACAACCAGGCTGGTGAGGGGCTGGGAACACAAACCCAGTGAGGAACAACTGAGGGAGCTGGGGGTGCTCAGCCTGGAGAAAAGGAGACTCAGGGGTGACCTTGTCACTCTCTACAGCTCCATGAAAGGTGGCTGTGCTCAGGTGGGGTTGGGCTCTGTCTCCAGGCAGCACTGACAGAACCAGAGCACACAGCCTTAAGCTGCACCAAGGGAAATACAGGCTGGATATTAGGAGGAAGTTTTTCACAGAATGAGTGATCAAGTTCTGGAATGTTCTGCCCGGGAAGGTGCTGCAGTCACCATCCCTGGATGTGTTTAACAAAGCCTGGATGTGGCACTGGGTGCCAGGGCTTAGTTGAGGTCTTGGGGCTGGGCTGGACTCGATGATCCTGAAGGTCTCTTCCAACCTGGTGAATTCTGTGGTTCTGTGAATTCACTGGCAGGGATGGGGGAGGTAGGGTTATGGCAGATTTATGTGACAGAAAAATCTGTGTTGGACATGGTGAGACAACACCTGAGCTGTCAGGACAAAAGGAGAACATAAAGACCTGCTGTAAAACTGCACTAGAAAATCAATTTAATTGGTGTAACTTCTTTCACTGACCAGGACAGGGACTGTTCATACAAAGGTAATTCTCTATCATGGAGGATTACATTATTCAGATTTATTTCTTTTTATTTCTGTCCAGTTAGGGATAAGAGGAGGTATTTTAAGTATTGTGTAGAAGGGAATTGGGCCTCTGTGATCACCTCATGAGTTGCTTCAGACCCAGATTGATGCCCCAGATCAGGTGCCTGATAATTCCATGCCATAGGGAAAGCCCCGTGCTCCAGTGGAGTGAAAGACTCCTGCAGGAGCTCTGTGTCCTCTGGAGCGAGTTGTTAATTCCAGCAATATCCCTCTTCCATCAGCCATCACATTTCTCCTGGACTTACCTGAGTGTTTCCTGAGGGGGGAAGGGGAAAGGGCAGCTCAGCTGTTAATTAGCTGCTGTTAATTCCTATGAAGTCTGATGGAGAAGCCTTCAGGTGATGTGAAGAGCACTTCCCTGCCAAACCCCCATGGTGGGGATGTCCATTGTGTGTTAGATGTGATCCATATAGATTCTGGGATAGCATGAGGCAGAACACGTTTGCAGTAAAAGGCCTTTCCTTGCAGGATTGCAGTACTGTGGCTCACATGGACAGAATCGGGAGTAATTCCTTCCCTTCTTCTTTCATTTCACCTTTTAATAAAATTAATTGTGATTTTATCACAAAAGCCACTGTATAATTATAAAAGCAATCTCATGGCTGCTTTCCTTTGCCACATTCTGCCCACAGGTGACCTTCTCCCTGCTGATGGGATATTTATTCAAGGGAACGATCTCAAAATCGACGAGAGCTCTTTGACCGGAGAGTCCGACCAGGTCCGCAAATCCGTGGACAAAGACCCGATGCTGCTGTCAGGTAAAACCTGCCCCATCCCCTCTGGCTTCCTGCCCTGCCCTCCCCACGTGTGCAGAGCTAATTTGGAGCCTGTTTTCCTGGGAAAGCTGCTCTAGGAGCGTAGGAGCTCATGCCACTTTTTGGAGGATGTTTTTATCCACCTTTGTCATCCAATTCAGGAGAAGATTCCCTCAGAACAAACCACAGGGATACAAATAGCAAATTCTTAATTAAACAGTATTTGGAACTAGTGACACATCTTAAAGGAGATAAATTATATAAATTTTCTGATAAATTTCTGAGGAAGGTTGCAGCGCTTTCCCTTTCTGACTGAACCAACCAAGTCTCTGCTGGCTTTTAAAGATCTTTTCTGATCTTTAGGTTTGAATGGAATTTATTTTGTTTTTGTTTTTGTTTTTGGTTTTGAGGTGGCTGACCTAATTTGTGTATTTGTGAGGTTTTGCTGAAACTACTTTCTTGCAAAAGATAAACTTGGTTGGTGACTATTTATTTTAAAAAGAGAATCTGATGGTGATGGATGTGCAGCCTGAGGTTTGTCCTTAAGCTTTATTTCTTGGCTGAGAATAATACACAACAGGGTTTATTTTGGTTATGTGGTAATATCCCCCTCAATATAGGTTTATAAAATGTAACAAATCTCTCCCAATACTGTCAGAAAAGCCTTGCATAATTTTTTATGTTTATTTTAGCTCTCTGCAACCTTTCTTGCCTCTTTTCAGGCACCCATGTCATGGAGGGCTCTGGGCGGATGCTGGTGACTGCTGTGGGGGTGAATTCTCAGACTGGCATCATCTTTACTCTGCTGGGAGCTGGGGGAGAAGAGGAGGAGAAGAAAGACAAGAAAGGTAAATCTCCCAACTCCAGGATGCTCCAAAGAAAGCTCTTGGGCTTTGTGCAGCCAGAGCTCTCCTCCGCTCCTGACAAATAAATGCGATTTTTCAAACTGCCTTTTTTTTTTATGACACATTTTTATCATCACATGCCACACAGAAAAACAGCAGAAGCTGTTAACCAATAAATCCATTGGATAACAAGATGTTTTTCCAGTGTGAAGCTGCAGGCTCCCAGTCCATAGTGAAATGCAAGGGAATACCTGGGCATGCTCCTTTTGCTGTGGCTTCTCTACATGAATCCATGCTCACCTCCAGTTTGCTAAGATTTTGTGCTTTTCTATCAATTCAGTTTTTTTTCCCCAGGAAAAAACCCCTTGGCCATGGAAATAGCATCTGTCTTGGAGCTTCAGGACTAAAATAAAGATAAGCTGTGGCTCTTTGCTGGCCTGGTTGTTTAATGTCAGTGACTGACTTGAGAGGCATTTTAATTTCTTCAGGTGTAAAGGTCAAGCTAAGAATAGTAAAAGCCAAGAATGTAGCAGTAAATGTTAGCAGACAGTTTTACTTTCGTGTCCTGCATCAGTTAATGAAATCAAGAAGCCTTTTTAGACTTTTCACCTTATTACAGTGTGATGTCATAAGCATTTGCTAATTTATGGGCTGCACACTAAGCAGAAACATGATTTAATGTCTGTCCTTTCCCGTTCTTCTTCACACGGTCTTGTAAATTGTTCTGCTTCCACAATTTCATTCCCAGTCTGTCCTAAGAATAGTTGTCTTTCAGACATAATTAAGGGCCAATTAATACAGGTTTTTCAGACATTTCTGCTCTTTCTAGTGGTTTTCACTGTTAATAAAAGAAAAGCAGTTAAAGCTTTACTGAACATTTTATTTGCTATCTGTCAGGCAATATGATTCCACCTTTTTTTTTTCCCATCATTTTATATGAAGCTGCAGATAGGAAGGCCAGATTCCAATGGTTTTCAGGACCTACAATTTCCATTTCTGAGTATGTTCAACAAGTGTCTGCCTTTGACTCCCTGCTGCTTTGAGGAAATCCCTTTTCACTAAGTGAGATGTTCACCATTTCACTTCTGCACAGAAATGCACAGTAGCTGCCAGGTATGGGTGGGGGGGGAGCTCCAGGAGAATTAAAAGGAGGAAGGCTGAAATCTCACAAAGCAAAACTCTTTTATGCCAGACTAGTTTTGAGCAGCACCTTGGAGTTCATTTTTGCTGTAGTTCAGAGCCTTTGTGTGATCTGGAAGAGAGGAGGAGCAGCTTCACCCCTGTGTGATGTGAGAGCTCCCTGTGCTGGGTTTAACTGGGCTGGCCTCCCTAGGCTGTGCTCAGGACACTGGTGGTTCTCTCAGAGTTCACAGGGAAGAGCTTGGAAAGGCAGGAAAAGAGAAATCAGGGAGTTTTCCCCACATTGTGGCTGTAAGTTACCCAGAGTCAGAGATTCTTACAGAGGTTCATTAGAATTTCGATGCAGACACAGAATTTAATTGAACACGGCTCTGTAGAAATAGCTATAATAGAAAAATCCGTAATATAGAGAATTCCTCCACATTTTCTGATGCTGCTGGCAGCTTTGTGCTCGTGCCTGGACAGAGCTGGTGGCAGATGGAGGCACCAACTCAAATGAAAACCTCTGGTACATAAACCTGCAGCTCTCAGAAATCCTGCCCGTTTCAGTGGTGGGGGTGTGTGCTTTTATTGTTCATTAACACTTTAAAAATCATCATGCAGGTGTGAAACAGGAGGAGGAACAGCAGCTTCCAGGTAGAGTAAGAATTGTACCCCATCCAATGGTGCAAATCAGGGGGGAACTGCTGATTGAAATAATCATCCTTGAATCAGTCAAGTTGAAATTAAAAAATGATTTCAAATCAACAAGATTGCTGGTGCCAGATCTTTTGGTGTGCAGGCATTGTTGGTGTTGCAAATCTCCACGTTCAGCTGGAATAATCAGCCGTTCTCCAGAAGTAAATTGCAAAGTATTTAATGTGGAATACTTGATTTGCTGTTAGCAGCTCAAGCTGTGCTGGTTGGGGTGGGGATCCAAACCGAATAAAGAACAAGCACGAGTCACCAAAACACTTTAAGTCGTTGCCACCACAGTAATCAAATTTGCAATTGAAATTTTCCTGAATGCAGTTGAACAGGGTGTGTTTTTTAAGTCCTGGGAGCTGTTTATTTTCTTCTCCCAATTTGCCACTTGTAAATAAAATCAGCCCATTCTTCTGCAGTACTAACCCAGTACAGCATGAAATAATCCCTGTGGGGCAAGGACTGGAGCAGTTTGAGAGCCTCAGTCAGGATTCAGGGGGGCACTTGGTTCTATTGTGAGCAATTAACTGCCAGAAAGAAAACAAAATAAATGTTGTCTGTTATTTGCAGACACTAATTTTATTGAATTTTACTATAAAAAACATAGTAAAATGATAAAACCTTCTTCAAGCTTTTCACCTTCCTGTTAGGAAAGATTTCTTGTCCAATTTTCCCTAATATGTGGATAATACCTGAAAAGAAGAAGAGGGTTTTCTTTTCTGAGTCTCCCTTCATGTCACTACAAACCAGGAATTAAAATAACCCCTTTATCTGGATTTAAAATATCCCTTTCTTCTCCTCAAGACTATATTTGCCTTTTCCACATAAAATACAGGAAAATTCCATGTTTCTACTCAGATCAATGTGCATTTTACCTGGGTAATGGCAGGAGATGGATTGAGCCCTGTTAGACTGGGATGCATCAGTGATGATAAATCATAATGTGCAAAATTATTTAAAACATAATATATGTACCATTGTACTATGTAGAATATGTACAGATATAGATATAATACATTTTTAAATGCAAATTTTTAAGCTACCCATGCACTTTGTAAATTAATTCTAAAGGAAAAATTTCAACCACTTAAAAAACGCATAAATTACATTAAAGTACAGAAAAATAAGACATAAAATGACTAAGGCAATGTACACAGGACTGTGTACAGCCAGTTCTCACCAACTCCTTTAACTTTGCTAAACGTGTTTCATATTTATTTATCTATTATTATTGTTATTGTTATTATTATTATTGTTATTATTGTTGTTGTTATTATTAGTGTTGTTATTATTAGTGTTGTTATTATTATTTGAGTTTTCAGCTTACTTTGTGACACCTTCCCAATGCCACATTGCTTTGGAAATTTGTGTTAATTAATTCCAAACTCTGATTTTGGGAGCAAACAAAGCCACGAAGGCTTTTCAGTGTGTCACGTGCATTCGTTCGCGTTGCTGTTATTATTTATTTATTATTTGCTGTTTTGTTTTTGTGTTTTTTGTTTCTTTTTTGTTTGTTTGTTTTGTTTTGTTGTTGTTTTTTTTTTTTTTATCCGTTATTGCTCAGTAGATTCTTCCCATCCCTCCTCCCACCCTCCTCCAGCCACAGATGGTGCAGCAGGTGCAAATGCCACTGATAATGCAAATGCCAGCTTAGTCAATGGTACGTCACAACCCCCGGCTTGTCTGATTTGATGGATTTCTCTCCTGACTGTGTCAAATTCCCTCTCC
This sequence comes from Dicaeum eximium, assembly GCA_013396995.1. Classification (NCBI taxonomy): domain Eukaryota; kingdom Metazoa; phylum Chordata; class Aves; order Passeriformes; family Dicaeidae; genus Dicaeum; species Dicaeum eximium. The sequence continues at coordinate 11,604 of VWZP01005995.1, read as the reverse complement.
CCTCGCTGACCTGCACAGCTGTTGTGTGTGTGTGACTGCACTCTGAGAGATCCTGCTCCACAGGCTCTGCAGGAGCTGGGAGAGGGGCCACAGGGATGCTGCAGCTCCCTTCCCGCGGGACTCAGCCTGCCAGAGGCAGGGTTTGGAATCGTGATCCATTTGCCATTAAAGCTGCAGTTAAAAGAAGCAATTCTGTCAGGCCAGTTTCAAAGCTTTCAGGTGGATTCACCTGAAGTTTTGTTATACAGTTTCATTATTCAGCATGGATCTGGAGAAGGGCACCATGAGAAAGGGATCCTCTCTGCTTCTCCTCTTTTTCACTCATAATTCCCCACACAGCTCTGAGAGAGGGCTGGGATCAGGGATCTGCCTCCATTTCAACCAACACTGTGTTAGGAACAACTTCTGCTCTTTTCAGCATCTGTTTCAGGAGAAGTTTTGTGGATATTTGTGTGAGCCCTCAGTGATCTTCTCCTGAGCTTGCCTGAGCTTAACTAAACCCAAACCAAACCATTCCTGCAGCCAGTTTTGACTGTGTCCCAGTACAGATTCCTGACCCCGCTTGTTAGCAAGCAGATATTTCAGTGTCTCTGCTAACAGTCAAATTCCAGTGTTAAATTGGATTGAATGGGTCAATATTAGTGTAGGCATCAGCTGTATTTTGCTGCTAATCAGACACATCAGCCTTTATTTGCCAAGCAACCTTTCCTTCTTGTGCAGCGCCAAAAATACTGAGTAAAGTCAGTATTAAAAATAAAGTAAATACTGAGTAAATAATAAAGTAATATGCTTATAAATAAGTAAATACTGAGTAAAGTCAGTATAAAGGTCATTCTACTTTTCATCATGTTGGTGAAAGAAGTTTTTTTTCATGCAGGTTGTATTTCACATGTGAAATGAGAGTTTCTGACAGCAAAATCAAGTGCTAAACAAGGACCAGGATTTACTGCTATAGGATCTTATTTAAAACAGTGACCCAGGGAATCTTTGAGCCTATTTTCAAATAATTTAAAAAGAAGCACATAACCAGATTTAAAACCCATTCTGGAAAACTAGGATTTACAATCCCTGCATCTCCTTGCATGGCAGGGACCTCCATCATCCTGGGTCCGGATTCCTTAGAGACTAAGAACCAGGGAAGGAATTATAAGTGTTATATTCTCCATTACTGGGAGGGTGCTGAGCTCCTGACACAGAGCAGCTGTGGCTGCCCCTGGATGTGTCCCAGGCCAGGCTGGACAGGGCTGGGATCACCTGGGACAGTGGAAGGTGTCCCTGCCACGGCAGGGGTGGCACTGGATGGGCTTTGAGGTTTGTCCCAACTCGGGAACAGAAGGAACACAGAATCATTCTGTGATAATCCCACTTTGGGGAGTGTCAAACCAACCTTTGCTGGTGCTCAGCGGGCACAGAACGAGCTCTGTGCTGCTCCAGCCTGCGCTTTGCTCAGAGCCAGGGCTGCCTGCTAAATCCCCGTCGTGTTTGGGCTTAATGCTGAGCTTAATGAGGAAATTGAGTTCCAGGGGATATTAGATCAGTGTCGGAATTAGGGATGTGATTTTCCATCACCCTCTCTCCAGTCAGGAACAACAGTTACTGTCCATGTTTATCCTGGAGCTGAGAGATACAAACTCTTTTTTTTTTTTTTTTTTTTTTTTTGTGCTGTTAAGGATGTTTTGGATTTTAGCTCCTCTGAGACAAGGCAGTTCTATAATTCTGTTGGTCTTTGATCAACAAGAGCATGAGAGGCTTTCCATAATTCAACTGCTCAGAGAACTCAGACAGGCAGGCTTAGGTCTGAGTGCTTTGGAATTATCTGGGAAATGGCCAGTGCCAGATTTCTGGGAATTTCTGTTAGCACTGCTGATGAGTTAAACACTGAAAATGTAGATATGGTTTGGAGGGGAGAAAGGAGGGACAGGATAAGTTACAAAGGAGCCCAAATTCATCTGCATATTCCTTTGGTCTGGATGAAATTAATTTTTTTTCAAGTCTGAAAATTCTTCCCGAGGTGTGACTGGAAACAAGAATTTTACCTAAAGTCTAATACCTTTGTGTAGAAAATATCTTAAAATAAGAAATAATAAGTATATACATGAATCAGTATGAAGCTCAGGAAATGTTGCTTGAAAATCAAACAATTGCATTTCAGATAAAATATTTTTATTCTTAGTTATCAATACATAATCAACACAAAAGGAAGCGTTTGTTTTCAGCCTGTGGGCCTGTAGTGATAAATTCATTTACTTTGTGACCCAGCTGTACCAAAGGAACTCTTATAAATTCTTATAAATGTTGAATTTTAGGAGTTGAGATCAAATTAGAGAATCCTTGCTGATCTCATTGTCAGAACTATGGACAATATGTGCAGTTTTGGAGAGGTTGCAAGTTAAGGCCATAAGCAGAGCAGAAAATTTTGCAGAAAGGTAGTAATTCAGGAAAACTCATCTCATTCCAAACTATTATATTTAGTAAAGGTAACTTTAAAAAATGAAAATCAGGGAAGCAGCAATCACTGTTTACAGCTTGTTTACCCCAAATTTGATTTTCTTCTAGGAGCTCAAATTACCCCAGATTTGATTTCCTTCCAGGCGAGCACTGCCACCTTCCTAAATCAGAATTTCCAGGGTGGGCTGTTGAGGTTATTTTGGCATTTGTAACCTAGAGAATTTGCTACTTAAATCTGGGTTCAAAAAATATAGAAAAAGTATAGAAATGGCTTACCAGACTCAGAGAAATCTCTGCTGGAATATTTTACATCTACAGCTAATCCCAGTGTAGGTACTGAGCTACTTCAGCTCCTGCAAAGCAATTTTCAGTTTGATTTTTTAAAAAAATATTATTTCTCTATTTTAATACATTTTTATTTATATTTTAATATATTTATGAACTGTAAGTGCAGTTATTTATTGAATGCATAGAAGAATTATCTAAAACTTCCTGTTTAATACAGTAGTTCCCTCTCAGCACTTGGAACACAATTCTATTCTTTTCTTTGGTTGATTCCAGGCACTTCTTCCAGTTTAGAAATAATTTACAAATGAGGGAAATAATTTCTAAAATAGTGATAAGACTTTGTTATTCTGTGTCATTGGCTCTTCCTCAAGGGCTGCAGCAGGTAAAAGGGAGGCTTTTCTTGGGAATTTTGTTGGGTGAAGTCCATGACTTTTATAGTAGGAATTTAGTCAGTAAAGGTGCCATGAGTCCTTTCCAAAATTTAGGAACTGTAGTGAGGCAAAGGCATGAGAAAAATATTTACATTTAAATTCAGAACTTTCCAATCAGCTGCAGAATGCAGTTGTTAGAAATGCTATTCTGAACTTTTTGATCTTTCGTCTTTGCTTAGAAAAGTGATAAAAAACTCAGATGGATTCCTCCAGCCCAAAACAACACTTATTTTATTTATTATTCCAAAAAGAAAATAAGAAAATATTTTCAGAATTATGTAAAAAAATTATAATTTAAAGAATTATTTCACATTATGCTATCAGGGTGTTAATAAACACTCCTCCTTTTGATGATTCTAAACAAAGCACTGAGGGCAGAAGCACGGGGGAGTGTTTGTACCTGGAAGGAGGAAGGATCTCTCAGCAGTGGTGATTCTTTCACCTTTCTTTCTGCCTTAATTTCCTTGCTCATCCAAAGTGCAGCCTTAAAATTACTTGGCACAGGAGGATATAAATAATTTACATCTTCCTTTTCTTTATCTTGATTACCCAAATTGCCTTCTCTTTGTTATTCTGTCTAAATAACAACTATAACTGTGTTGACTTCCCCCACTCAATAACCTTACAGTAGATGTTAAGAATGTATTTTTTAAATACCTGAGTTTAAACTGTTGTGAATGACTGTTTATTTTGTGTACTGCTATTTTCAGGTAGCCAGTCAATTGTTAGTGTAATTTATTATGATAGTTACGTTATTAAATAGCAAATATATATCCTAAAAGTACATATTTTAATTTACAAAGAAAAATAATCTCTGGGATGTGTTTGCCAGTTAGAACAGTCACATTTGGGTTTTGTTGCTGATTTTTATCTTTTTGAAAGTTGAATATTGTTCAGTTTTTTTGCCACTCCCGAGATTTGGAATTGCACTCTGCAAAAGCATCTCCAGAGCAGGAAATGGAGCAGACTACCTGCTCTAAATTAATGCCTTCCATTTCTTAGGGAAGGCTTTATGCTCCAGCCAGAAGTCTGAATCTCCAGAGATATTTTGTGTCTTCCAGTAACTTTATTAAAAGCCCTTCTAAGAAAAACAGCCACCAGGCAGGTACCGAGTCCAACTGTGCCCCACAGGCCAAGGTTTTATAGGGAATTTCAGCATGAAAATGAGCTTGGTTTTGCTCAGGTTCATGGATTCCTCTCTTGTGCAAAGTGTAAAGCTCTGGAAAGTGGATTCTGAATTTTTAAAAGGTCCCGTAGTTGCCAGGGTGGGAATAGAATTAGAAATCCAGACAGGCAGCTGATGGCCAGTGGGTTATTGCAATAATTCACCTGAGCTCTGAGATGGTTTCAGGTCACGGGATCTCCTTTCCCTGGCTCTGCTTCTGGGCTTTAGAATTTCCCAGCGTGACACTGGGGCCTGTTTTTGACAAATACAAGCCTGATTTGGTCACTTTTGCTCTCCCACTCAGTGCAAAGACCAACAAGCAGGAGATACATCGTAGCTTTTCCATTTTGTTATTATTTATTCACAGCAGAGTGAAAAAATGAATGAGCATAGCAGTCAGAAGAACAAGATGTACCTGCTGTCACATTTTTTAATAAATTCTGATGGTACATTTCTTATTAGAATGTGTCAACAGTCCTGTGATGGTGTTTTAACTTAATTTTCCTTAGCATCATCTTTTATTGTGCATTTTACATAACTACCAAAAGACACTGTCATCCATTCTGAGGTAATATTTGTTGTAGTCCTTTCCATAAATTCATATAATCACTGAGAAGTTTTTGTAAGGCATCCCACCAAGAAATTTTGAATGCCTTTGAAAATATTTAGCTGTTATTCTGAATACCAAAGTTTTGTATGTGATTTGTACATTTTGCCATTTTTATCTCATACACACTTTCAAATGACTTCCATACACTCTTGAATGCACTTCCATACACACTTGAATGACTTCAAATGACTTCACTTTCCAGTTAAAAAAGGCACAAAGGAATAAGGACTTTGCTGTGGTAAAACTGTTTGTGGATAAAATGTCAAGCTGGAAATTAAAGAGGCACTTGGTAAATAAATCTATGTTTAGGATAATTCTGAATTTAGGTTACCTGGCACTTGTATTTCCAGAAGAAATTTGCTAATTAGTACAACCAAGCGAGGAAGACGTGATTTAAAAATCCTATTTATTTACATTTTTAATTTATTTATTTAGATTTATTACCACTATTGTTTCTATTTTTTCTCAGTTTAGTAACATGATTAATTTAATTCTGGAATACATTAAGAAAGTCATACTCTACACTGGTGTGTGCCAGAGTTTTTAAGTCCCAGCCCTCCAAAACATCAGCTCAGGAATATTATTCCCATTCATCTTTCCACCAGATCCACTTTATTAATTTTCCCCCTCGAATTTATGCAGATTCCTCAAAACCCCGTGCTGATATTCAGCATTTAAGGTGTTCCAGCCCTGAGCTGGAGCTCCTTGGAGGTGCCCAGCCGGGCTGGCCCTGCTGTGAGCGCAGGTGTGAGGGCAGGGGATGGTGCCCAGGTGCCCGTGGTGTGCTCATGGCTTTTGTCTCCCATTGATAGAAACTCCCATTTTCGTGTTCTGTCTCGGCTGAAGGTTGTTTACTGTCTGTTGTCTGTTGGAATTTTTCATCATTTAGGCAAGATGCAGGATGGGAATATGGAGAACAACCAGAACAAAGGTAATCTTCTTTCCTATTCAGGAGATTGTGTTGTTAGCATGTAGCTCAACCCTGTCCCCAAGTACAGTGAGAACCTGTGCTCTGTGCCTGTGTGTGAAACTGGCCCTTATTGCTCATGCAGAATGTCCAAAAAAACCCCAAACAACCAACCCCAACCAAGAACCTACCAAAGAGATTTCAACTTCCAGAAGTTGCAGAGATTTAGGAGAGGAATGTTTTAAATGAACCATTTGTAGATGTTGCTTTCGTGTCACAAAGCTCATTTGAATTAATTTTTCTTGTGCAAGTTGTGTATCCTATGTGTTGTTAGTGATTTTCCAGCCCAGTTTTTTTATGTCTCATCATCTCTGGTGTCTGATGGCATTGTCTGGACATTTCTTCATTTGCAGGGGAAAGGCAAAGCAATGAAAAAAGGAAACCTTAAAGCCAAGGTGTTATCTAGCAGTGTAAAACCCTTTTATAAGGATAAACAACAGGAAGATTGAGAATCTTAGGAGTTTCCTATTTAATATGTGATGTCAGGAAGAAATTGGAATCAATATTTTGCTTTCTCTGAAGCAAAGTCATGGTTCCCTTTTTATTATACGACACAGCTATCAAGAGTTCTTTGGGTTATACCAAATTAAACGATAATTTTCTCTTCTCAGATAATATTGAACATTGCAAGGGTGATGGCTCAGAAACTGGATAGAGAAACTCAGTGGTTCATGGTGCAAAAGCACCAAATAAAATGCTATTAAATAATAAGCATTCAGGCCAGGTAGCTAAATTAGATTTCCAGGTCAAACAAGCACGGTCTTGTACAATCTCTTCACGAAAGCAAAGCTGTTTCATCTCATCCTATTTTATTTATTGTGCTCAGTACAAACCAGACACATGCACATATATCCACTGCAATGTCCTTGCCTTTCAGAAACACGTAAAAATAAAGTTTCCTTCTGTTGGCATTCTGTCAGGAAAGGAGGGACCAGCCCTGAAACTGTGTGTGGCTTTTGTGGGGGAATGGTGATGCCACCACCACCAGACATGAGGGCTTTGTTACTCCATCACGGAATGCTGAGGAAACTTTATAACTCAGGGATTTTCTGGAATGGTGGATGGCAGAGTGTGGTCCCCTGGTCACTGAGGTGCCCCTGCAGCCCAGAGAGGTGACACAAGGGCCAGCTGTGCAGCCCCATTGCCTTCAAAACGTTTGCATTGGAAATATGATTATGTGGGGGCATTGCATTCTAGGAGACATCCCAGAATTCAGAGGAATATGGATCTGTCAAAGCACCTGAGCTCTGCCATTCCAGGGAATCCTGCAGCACTGATGCTGTCCCCTGCCAAGTCACGTGCAAGGCATTCAGTGACATACATGTGTGTGGCCAGGGCGTCATGGGTGGGGGTACCAATAGGGGATAAACCCAATCCCTGTTCTCCAGCCCGAATGCCCAGGTGTCCTGAGGGATGTGCTGGCACAGCTGTGTCCTGCAGAGCCCCGCTGGCTCTCCAGGGCCTGGCTCGGGAGCCCAGGGTGTCCCTGGCAGAGATTGTCCCAGGCAGCCCTGTGGTGCTGGCTGGAGTCAGGGAGGATGAGCAGGAGGAAGGGAGGGGATGAAGCTCTGGAGTAACAGTTTTGTTCTGCGTTATCAGCCAAGCAGCAGGACGGGGCTGCTGCCATGGAGATGCAGCCGCTGAAGAGCGCGGAAGGGGGAGAGGGAGACGACAAGGACAAGAAGAAATCCAACATGCACAAGAAGGAAAAATCCGTCCTGCAGGGAAAGCTGACCAAGCTGGCAGTGCAGATTGGCAAAGCAGGTATGGCTGGGTGACACCAAACCCCTCTGGGTCACAGGAGGAAAGAGCTGGGGAGAAAATGGTTCTGAAAAGGGACAGGCCCTTCTTTACTGCAAGATTTGAAATGGGTCGTCACAAAGCTCTTCTCAAGAGAGTACGTGGTGCTGAAGATCTTTTATTCTCCTAAAAATCAGCTTTGACTGTCAAGGAGCTTTGGGCAACTTGGATGGCAATGAATATTTGAATCAAAATGAAATGCAGCTTTTCTCAGAGTTAATATTCCCAAGTGCAGTAATTACGTATTTAATTTCCTCTCCCCTCAGAACTTGGGAGTGCACAGTTTCAGAATCTCTAATATCATCTCAAAATATCACTCCCACAGTATTTCCCTCTCATGGATTCTGAAATCATTATGTTCTCCCCAAATATCCACATTCCTGCCTTCTCCCCAAGCACAACACATCTTTTGACTCCTGTATCCAGAACCATCTGGCCCCTGGTGCTGGAAGCAGCTCTTCTCCAACACGTAGGCAGAGAGTGGAAATATTCCATAAGGGCCTAAAGTTCTTTAGGTTTGCTTTTCTTGTGGTATTAAAGAGATTTTGATCTCAGCTCCTTGGTGGAGGCCCTACAAGATCCCTTTACTTGTGTTCTGTCTCCCTCAGCCTTCTTCCCCAGTCTCTTTTTTCCCCTTCCCATCCCTCTGGAAGTTCATCACAGGAGATAATCTCAATACCCCGTGGTGCCAATTCCCCTTGCCTGAACAGAGTGTGACCAAATCCAGGATTATCATCTCTGATATCCAATTTCATGCCTTGCCCCAGTTCATATTCCTCCAGCTTCTCTCCTTTGTTTCCCCTGATGATTAATTCCTTGGATTAAACACCTTTCTGCACTGCCTTGACTTCTGCTCTCTTTGGTATTTCACCAGGCATGTGAACATCACTCTTAAAGTAATCGTGTAGGGATTTCTGACCAAAATGTGGCAAGGAACAGGAATTAAATTAATTAATCTTTGCCTCATTTGGTTTTTCTTTGGTGTTGAGCAATCTATGGGGATGTCTTGTGTTGTCAGGAGTACTTGCCTGTACAATATTTTAATGGATTTTCCATTATCCTCTGGCACAGGGTGATCTCCCTGGCTCATCTGTTTCCTGTCAACCGTAGCATCCTCCAGCTTTACCAATTCTTTAAAATCTCCAGTCAAGACATGAGATTCACAGCATTCTCCTTCTACTCTATAATCTCATTAGGGAGAAATTAGTTTATTCCAAAATGCTGGTTTAACAGCTTCACACAAACCTGCCAAACAGGGCTGGTCAGAGCAAGGCAAAGCTGAGGCTATAATGGAAATTTTATTTGTATACTCCAACCCAGGGACAGAACTGTGGAGCAGGAGTGCTATCCCAGCAGTCCATGCCATTGGGAGAGTGGATGGAATGCTTGGGGTATTTTGTCAATTCTGTGAAATACTTATTGGTGTCTCTGTCTCTTTGGAACCTCTGCTCATGAAAATACACACTCTGCAGGTGTTCCCTTGGAAAGGGACCTCTTGGAACACCAGTATTAAGTCACATTTTAAAGAAACCCAGTGAAAAACTGTCCTGTGGATAATTCTGCATTATTGCCTCTTTGTATTCACTCAGACTGTAGGGCTGAGTGTACAGTATTTTAGGGCTTTTGTACAGTATTTTATACAGCAACATAAACTACAGGAGGCTCCTTGGCTCAACCCTCTGAAGATATACTAACTTAGAAGAAAGGTGTTTAAATATAGATAGACAAGTAATTTGTAAAAGATGGGGGTTAAAAGGACAGATAAATGTTGTACCAGGCAAAGTAATGTGCTAAATTGAATAAGCTGAGCTTAAGTGACAGCAGAACTCCTGCGCTGCCTGGGAAGTTTAAAAGGCAGCAGTAAGTGCTTAAAAATGAATTCCCTCAAATTCCTTGTGCAGTGGAATGCATGCTTGCTGTAAATATATAATGGCAATGTTTTTTCTTCATTGTACAGTTTATCATTGTTATTGATACTGGGTGAAAAATGCCACAAAGAAAGAAAGAAAGAATTTCCTATCAAATCCCAGTTCCTAATTGCTCGTGTTGTCAGTGGTGTTTGGGCTTATGGTAACTGGTGATTTCTCCTCCCAGGTCTGGTGATGTCTGCCATCACTGTCATCATCTTGGTACTGTATTTTGCCATTGACACCTTTGTGGTCAACAAGAAGCAGTGGTTGCCTGAGTGCACTCCTGTCTACGTTCAGTATTTTGTTAAATTCTTCATTATTGGTGTTACTGTGCTCGTGGTTGCTGTTCCTGAGGGACTCCCACTTGCTGTCACTATTTCTCTGGCTTATTCTGTAAAGGTAAGCGATATTCAAAATAATCCAGGGAGAGAAGTGCTGTTTGCTTGAGTTCACTACTGAGTTGGTCCTCAGGTTTTACCAGATGGGATGAAAAATGATCTGAAAATTATGTGCTCAAAATGTTCTTGAAATTGCTTTAAAGAACACTTATATTGAAAGTATTTCTAACAAAAATGCAAATATATCTTCCAACATATCTCCTTAAAACTGCACAGTGCAGGAATATCAAGCAGTAGAAATACCTACTTAATTTGCAAGGAACCAGGAATTTATTGAGCACAGTGTACTCTGAAAATAGTCCAGTCTTTTGATAGAGAATAATTTTGTATTCAAATTTTCTTGTGCAATTGCACAAAGTTTTGACAAGGATTAGAAGTCTCCATGTACACTTCTCAGAGAAATTGGAGTTTCTCAAAGAAATTAAGAGTTTCACTGAAGCTTTCATGTACTTTTCTTAAATGCAGTTGTAGTCCTTTGAAGTCAATGTAAATGGTTTTATTAGGAAATTAAAGAGGATTAACATCCTGGACTTTGGGATTACTTGAGCAATTAATTCAGATGATTTAAACATTCTGGGAATCTTAGATGAAGATGGTGTAAAGTTTATTTCCATTTAGCATGTAAACAAATCAACTTAGGAAGGAATCTCTTGGTTTCTGTGTAGCCAAATATCACAACTATTAGTAAAAAGGAGTCACAAGTCTCAAAGATGGGGTTTTGCTAATGAAGAATGTATCTGCTTTGAAAATGTTTTCTCAATTCTCCTGATGTCCTTCCTCTGACACCCTTTTCCTTTTCCCTTTCTCTTTTGCTCTTCCCCCAAAACGTGTGGTCCATCTGCGTGCTGCCAGATAACATCCTGGCATTCCAAGCAGTGTTAAGAAAAGACCCCAAATGTTTGCTAGAATTATAATGTTTAAAAAATGCCGTTTTTCTGGTATTTCTGGTTCCTTTAGCTCATCTTTGCTGTTCCAGCTATTCCTTAAAATGCAAACCTACTGCAGGAAAACAATGCAACTCTTTTAGTTTATCAAAGGCAAAATTACCTCAGGGACAGGCCCAGCTTGGTTGTCTGCAATTGGTATTTGGGGTTACTGGCCCCCACTTAAGCTCTGCTTTAGGGACCGTCACGTTCTCACCAGCGAGACTAATCGTGGGCTGCTTTGATATTTATGACTAAACCTGTCGGAGCCGCCATCAAAGGGCTTCTCACTTGGGTTTTGGTGGGTTTTCCCCTCAGAAAATGATGAGGGACAACAACCTGGTGAGGCACCTGGACGCCTGCGAGACCATGGGCAACGCCACGGCCATCTGCTCGGACAAGACGGGCACGCTGACCACCAACCGCATGACCGTGGTGCAGGCCTACGTGGGGGACACCCACTACAAGGAGATCCCCGACCCCGACTCCATCCCGGCCAAAACCATGGAGCTGCTGGTCAATGCCATCGCTATCAACAGTGCTTACACCACAAAAATTCTGGTGAGTGGGTGCTTTTGGGTTTTTTTGGTGGTCAAGTGAGGCCTAGCAGAAGGAGGTGTAATTTTTTATTTGTTTTTTTGAGATGTGTTGGAATCCAGGGCAC
>VWZP01005979.1:2184828-2200175 GCA_013396995.1 Dicaeum eximium | reverse complement strand
CCCAAAGCAGCATCCTCCCCTGTATGCTCCCAAAAGCCTTCCTTACAGACTTGCTCCTTGTTCCTGTCCCCTCAGCACAGCTGGCAGAGCATCTTGCTCCACAGCTCAACCCAGCAGCATGAGCTCGGTGTCCCAAGCCTGCCTGGCTGCTTGTACAGCCTTTCCACACCAGTCTGAGGCCCAATATCCACCCAAACTCTCCTGTCACGCCCCATGGCAGGCACAACAGAGCCCCAGCATCCTGCTCTTGCACCCCTGTCACCTTGGGGTGACAGAGCCAGCTCTCCCCACACAGGCACTCACAGATAGCAATGCCCTTGTCCAGCAAGGAGATAGAGACACAGGTTAAGTGCTGTATGTGTGAGGAAAAGCAGACAGCCCAGCAAGGCACTAGCACTGAGCGGGTTGGAAGAGACGCTGCTCATGCCAGTAGGCTCAGACAGCAAGCCCTGGTGGCATAACCTAAATTAGGTGCATAAATTTAGGGGCAGAGCCACCTAAATGCAAGGCCTCCAGAGCTACACACTTTTCCTGCTCTGTGTGTTCACCCCTATGGTTACAGTCTGCTAGTAATCCAGGCATCATCACTGGTCCCAGGTTTCTGTTCTGGGTAGTAGATAATACATAATGGTTCAGACCCATAGTTTTCCTGTGCAAGTTTGTGTTGGGAAGCACCTAGAAACTGTTATACAACATAGAAATATTTCCAGAAGGACCCTCTGCAGTTGGTGTGACTGCTACTTTGTTAGACATCTAAGCACTTTCTTGGACAGTGCCCCCCACCTCCCCAAAAAGCCTCCAAACAAATCCCAGAGCTGAATCAGTTTCCTCTATTTAGAGGCTCCACTAAGTATTTTCCTAGGATTCCCATTTTCTCTACTTCTTTTTCTTTAAAAATATATAAATAGTCACATCGTCATATGAGACAAGTAGAGACTGACTCTTATGGGTAAAAAACAGATGTTTCCCAATCTTCCCTAACAAAGTAATATTTTATATATGGCTCTTCAATGGATTTATAGCCAATGAAGGGATGTTACTACATTAGCTCATGGAGGGGGTGGGTGATAAAAACTGGAAAGGAAGAGCCAGACAAGGAAAAAAGAAGCTATCCAGAGCGCTGCAATTGGAGAAGCATGACAAATGGGCAGCACAGTTTTAGAGGGCTTCGACAGCAAGGCAGATTGCCTGGCTGGGAGTGATTGTCCACAGCTGGAGCATCGCAGAGACCATCTGGTATTTCTTAAACATGCTTTCCCCAGGTGATCTAATTCTTGGAGTGCCCCAGCAAAGAGAAGAAAAAAAGGCCTGCAAGACTCAGTCCCATTTCGAGTTCCCCTAATTAGTTAATAGAATTATATTTGAACTGGTTTCAGTTTCTCCTACAAAACCTTTGTTTTTGCCACCTCTTCATCGGAGCAAAAAAAAGAAAATTTAAACTCATGGAGGTTTTAATTTCTTTAAGAAAGTCAATGATTGTGTCTCTTGGCACAGCAATCCAATATAAAACTTAATGAAGTAAAGAGAGATCCAAAATTTCTTTTGAACACCTTGTAACCTCACTTTTCCCCCACCACTTTTAGCTACACAAAGCATGCATATCCAGAGCTTGTCACGTTACTCTCCAAGCCCCGTGTATCCATGCCCAGTATGAGCCTCTGAAAAAGCAGAGCATGGACTGCATGGGGAGCTCCAGGACTCAAGGGACTCTTACAGGATTCTGAGCCTTTTTTTAACTTGGAAAAAGCGTTAAGTAGTTTAATTGTACGTGCCACACAGTCCCATCCGCACAACAAGGAGGGCTGGCAGAGAAGCAGTGCAACAATATTCGCTGCTGTCCTTGCGTTCCCCATAAGAGAGCCCTTTCCAGAGCCGGGAGCACTGGGAACCGGCTAATGAAGAAAAGAGCAAGAGAAAGCGGTAAATAATAAATGAACGGACAGATGGAAAAAGGGTTAGGGCGAGCAACCGGAGAAGCAGCCTGGGGAAGCGCGGTGCGTTCCCACCAGCAGGCAGTGCCCCCTGCGAGCGGCGCGGGCAGGAGCCAGCTCCAGCCGCGGATTATCCCGCTGTTCCCCGCCAAGCCGGCCTCGCCCTTCCCCTCTCCTCCCTGCTTTCTGCAGGATAACTCCTGGAAGCCACAAGGCTTCCGCCTGTCAGATGCATCCTGCACGCCACATCCCGCATCCCGCGCCGCGAGCTCCTCGGCAGCGCGCAAACCCCGCTCCTGGTGCTTTTCACAGGGAGCAAACACAGGAATGGTGGCCCGAGGGCTGACACTAGCGGCACTCCTACAACCGCAGCGAAATTGGTTGCTATGTCACAATTTGCCAGAGAAGTTTTTAAAAATGCTGAGAACTCACCGGGCACGGAGTTTCCTACTCTGTCCACATCTACCTTCTCCGAGCCTGTATTTGAGCAAAGTCAGTGGGAATCGTAATCCCACTCAAAAATACATACACAAGATGTTTCAACATCTCCAGGCTGAAAAAAATTTAATTAAGTTATTGGGAAGAAAATACTGGACAAAAGAAACCAAAGGAATATTTTGGTTGGGGCTTTTTTTCTGTTTTGCTCTTTCTGTTTTGATTAGGTGATGGCTAAAGTCAGCATATTCCACCACCATGCTAGAAGGGCATTTTGGCAGAAAACCCATCCTTATGCAGTGGTATGGATAGCAATAACAGAAGATAACATAACCCATGTTTGTAATGCTAAAGAAATAGCAACCAACTGCAAATTACAAAGTACAGAAAATTAATACAGTATTTAAAAAGCATGATGGAAAAAAATTCATGCCTTTCTGAGTTATGAGTGGGAATTTAAATATAGAGGAAAGAAGGGAAATGAAGAGACATAGCTGTGCGTATGGTAAAATTATCAGTGTAACTACAAAAATATAAATATGGCCACTCTGTATTTATGAAAAAAAATATTATAATGAATTAGTCATAAGATGATTATATACATCACCATTTACTAATAACCAAGACATGAATTAGATAACATCTGCTTTAGATAAACACTGTTAAATCACCTACCCTGGATAATTTGCACCTCCAAGTGCACTAAGGAGATCTCTGACCTGTTGACGCAAATTTTTAATAAATCTTGGAATGCCAAGTAATTCTAGAAGGGTAGGTGAGCCCTAACCCCATGCTGGTACTTTGGCAGGACTTGCTGACCTAGGGACCAACAGCCAGTCAGGCTGACAGGAGAACTTGACAGAGTAATTAAAAGACAGTATGAGAATCCACCAATAATTCATTATATTCATGTCTCAGCTAATTACTAGCCAGCATATGTTGTACAGAATCAAGTCCTGTCTAACTGATGTTACAGCTTGATTTAAGAACTTGCATTAGTATAAGTAATTTGGCATAAGTAGGTGGACAGAAGTGGCTAATGAGACAAAAACCCATCCATTGTTTGTTTTCCATCCCACAGGATGCAGTGTTTTTACCAATCATTCAGATAAACACAAGGTCCTTAGAGGCAGCTTGCAGATAGCAGGAACAAAGGTTAGTAAATAACGAACAAACCAGCCTCCATTTGTCCTGTGATCCAATTTGTATGGCTGAATGGCCACCATCCAACCAAGCGTGCTTTAATTCAGCCAAGCACAAGATAATACACGTACAGGAAAACAATATGGGGCTTGGGAAACTGTGTCCTGCATGGCCACAGGACCAAGGAGGAGCTATGACAGGACTTTGGCAGAGGGAAGCTTGAGGAGCCAAATCTATTCGGGTTTTGAAAGAAAACTCCGCAAGGTTTGCCTGCTGCACGTGGGCGTTGCGTTAGTGTGGGAGGAGAGGGGGTTTCTGACCTGGTGGCGAGAGGCAGAGCAAGGTCCAGGGGCTGAAAGTCAGAGTTAAGCACGGCACTGGCAAAGAGAAAAAGTAACATTAGCCCAGCTGAGGGTGAGAAACATCACACAAGAAGCTCTGGATGATCTTGGGGCCCAGCATAAAAGCAGGGGGTGAAGCTCAGTAGTACAAAAGGCAGGTATGAAGGCCGCTGTGTAACGTAAGACTGGAAGGAGCCCAGACACTGGCACACCGGGGGTCTGCTTTAGGCTACAAAATCAGGCAGATCGGAAGCATGGGCTTATTGGGAGCATCTGAAACACAGAACCTGCTGGTAATTAGGGACCTTTAACTGCCCACACATTTGCTGGGAAAGGAAGACATTAGACACTGCCTTGCTTCAAGTTCCTGGAATGCACCGACAAAAAAAAAAAAAAAAATTGAGAAAGAAGCGGCAGGAACAAAACTAGGAAGGAGTGTCCTTGAGGTTTGATTCTCACCAACAGAGAAAACCTGGGAAAGCCACGAAGGTGGAAAGCACCACAGGCAGGGAAGCCATAAACGAGTGTTTGTACTTGTTTGAAAAAGAATGGGAAATAGTGGCAGAATAAAAATAGTGCTTTGTAAGGACAGAGGCTTCAGTAATCTGAGAGGGTTGGCAAGTGAGATTTTGCTCCAAATGAAGAGGGAGTTTGGGAAAGACAGTGTTTTGTAAACACACAGCAAGATAAGGGAACAGATGTAAATTATCTTAACGCAGGGGTACGATTAGGGTAATTCACAGACTCCTCCGTGGCTCGCAGCATGCAAAGGAGAAACAGCAACTCCATCAGGCTGATGTGGATGAGCACAAAGGAACAGCACCAGGAGAGAGGGACAGAGCGAGAGCCGAGTGCTCCACAGAAACTGCTGGCAGCAGAGATGGCCAGCGGTAACCAGGAGACATTGGATAACTGCATCGGTGGGAAGAGACAGACCAAAGAGCTCAGCACCTCCTGAGGAGGGAGAAAAGGTTAATAGATTGCTTTATGACACTGAACAAGCCACAAGCCCTTCCAAAGCTATTAGTGCGTGTCAGCCCTCCCCCTCTTCCACCAAAATCTGTTTTCTGTTAGGTTTATGTGTTTTCTTTATTCTCTAAACAGCACCCAGAACTGGCTGGTTCTGGTAATGACATTACATATTATAATGTATGTATAACTGCTGATTTTAAGATTCACAATTTATAAAATATCTTCTTTTGTGAGGCTAGTTAAATTGGACAGTAAATTGAATTTAATAAACCCTGAACACGTCACAAGAAGCCATATTTCCCGCAGTTACAGAAACAATAACCAAATGAGATAATGAGAAAGCCAAAGTGTGGCTTAACAGACTAGAGGGAGTCACCTGAAAAAGAGATTCACCTTCATGACCTCTCTCACACACACACATGCTGTCAGCACAAAACGAGTTGTGAAACTACTAATTAGGGTAAGAGAAGGCAGGGGATCCCAGGCGTTTGGCTCACAGCTGTCTCAGGAAGCAAAGAGGTATAAATTGGGACAGAACCTCACAACAGTCAACAACTCACAGAGTTAAAGCAGGAATGCTTAATGCTTTTGTTGGTTCAGACTTCATGGAAAGAAGGATAACATTAGGACCACAAAGTTAATGCAATTAAAAGAATCAGAGTAGGAGGGTAATGTATAGTAGCACCTTAGCAGAATGAAAACTACAGAAGTTTGATGTTTTAAAATAGATGGAGGTCTGTCAGCAACTATCTGTAGGAACTTCTGGAAGATGAATGAGGTTCTAATAGACCAGAAAAGGGCAAATATAGTGGCTATGTTCAACAGGTTGAAAAACCAAGGAAATTGCAGGCCAGCCAACATAACTTCAATTCCTGGAAAAATTCTGAAAGAAATCATCAAACAATCCATCTGCAAGGAAGGGCTGGAAGCAATAGCCCTGCCACGTGAAGGCAACCTGACTTGTCTTTGACAGAGCAGCAAGGTCTCATGTGTGAGACAGAGGCAGCAGATGTTCTGTACCTTTACTTTGTCAAGGCTTTACCTCCAGTTTTGTGTAACATTTTAATTAGAAAATTAGGAAAATAGAGTCTAGATGAAATTCCGTGTGGGAAATGGTACACAAAATTGCAGGCATGAGCAAGCAATATTGTAGAAAAAAATCCATGATTAGACACAGAGAGGTGTCACACACCAGGTACATGAAATAACCCTGGTGCTTTTCTCAGTCAAAAAAGGCCTCAGCTACAATACTGGTCTCATTTCAAGGCAATGCACTTAAAAAAACATCCAAGATCCAGTGGAGAGAGCTCAAGGGACCCCAACAAAACACAGAGCCACAAAAAATTTGTAGAGGATTGAAAGGGATCTCAAGATGCAGAATCAGCTACGCATGTGTCATTCAACTTGAAAATAAAATGGACATGAGAAAAGAGCAAATGAAAGGCAGTTGTTCAGTGCAGAGAACAAAAGTCTTCAGGGAAACATGATAACAAGCCTCAAATATGTAAAAGATTTCTGCAAAGAGAAAAGGAGTCCTGTAAGCTGTTCTCCATGTCCATGGGGAGAGGACATGCCATCATGGGTTTAAACTGAAGCAAGAGATTTAAAAAGTGCCAACTCCATGATGATATAGCTAATTACGCCCTAGAGCCGACTGCTGAGGGAGGGTACATCACTGACACCACAGGAGGTTTTAAAGTAAGGATAAAGCCACATAATTTGAATCTGTCAACAGTGATGTCCCCACAACCTGGGCAGTGCTGGTGCCTGGCAGCTGAGCCCCAGGAGCCTGCAGGCTTTACACGGACATGCCCAGGAACACGAGATACTTCAGCTACAGCTAACACCCTCAGAAGGCTGTGTAGTAAAAACAAACAGCCACTTTGTTTCAGAATGAGCTCATATAAACAACTGATAATGGCACAAAAACACTCAGTTACCCGAGATCGTTTGCCAAGATTTATTTTTCCCAGCACTCTTCCATTGGATCTGATCCCAAGCTCTCAGAAGACACCTGCAAACTGTCCTCAAAAGGTTGGCACCTCTGCTGGTCACTAACTGGCCTCAGTACAGATAGTGGTTTAATGACATTACAGTTTTCGTGGTCCCTTCCCCCCGGGAAAGCCTCCAGTATTCCACAGCAGTTCTCTCCCCTCTTTCCCACGGGAGTTGATGACATTATTGTGTTCCCTTTGCTTACAAGACTTCTCCACCAGTACCCAGGTGTGCTATTCAAGGTGACAAGTTCTGGGTAACTATTTTCACTGTGGTTTTAGCTTCGAATATTACTTTTTTTTTTTCTTTGAAGGGTTCAAGCCCCCCAGAGTTTGACTGACTTTCCAAGTGTCCCAGCTGGTCATACAAAGATATTGCCTCTTCCCAGGCACCTTTCCCCAGGCAGAGATCAGGTACAGATTTGCATGGAAAAGGCTACAAGATGCCCTCTTGAGGTGCTTTCCAGATCTATTTTGTACAATGCTGTGGGTAATGTGTGTAAGATAAGGGTCTGTGATGGACAGAAGGGCAGAGAGCTTGGTCCGAAAGACACTCCCAGGCCTGTTACACAGCCCCAAGCACACTCCCCTTGAAGGAAAGCTGGACACCCAGTGCAGTGCAAACCACCCCTGTCAGCACCCAGTAAAACAGCTCTGGTACATGTCACTGCTGTGGAGACTGCAGCACATTTAGGTTTCTGATCCCAAACAAGATGCTGAAAAGGCAAGGAAGCTGCACTTACTTTTGCCACAACCCTGTCAGGTACCATCTCACGAGGTGGCCCACTCTCCAGCCCCCTGCAGCCAGGTGTAGCTGGGGGATAAAACCCACCCAAGGAAAATTCCAGCAAAAATAACCAGAGTGGCCTTACTGCCCGGCAGCACAGGCACCAAAAGCACATCCAACCCCGTGCCCTGCTTCCTACACACACCCTGTTGCAAGGGCAGCCTCTGAGCCACGGCTGTCTCAGAGCCAGCACTCCTCAGGCCCTACAAACACATCCTGCTCAAGGACCACTGTCTCCCAGAGCCACAGCATTCAGCAGGAATCACAAAACCACCAGGGGAGGCTCACAAGTGCAGGAAAGCCACATGTCACAGGTGCACAACCTGAGCCCTGTGATTCCCTGCCAAAGGACAACTGGGGTTCTTGCTGTCTTTGGGGAGAAGCAAAAAACCTATTTCTGTGGGACAGAATCTCATCAGCAAGCTCTTCACACAGACACCCTGCCCTGGTCTCTGCTCTGTGCCTCCCACACGTGTGTGTTCCGCAATAGCCTCACACACTCTGCTCCCCTCCCCTGCTCTGTTCCACTCATCCCACATTACACATCCCACTCATGAAAAGTGGATGTGCACTTTGTCACCACATACCCCCAAAACACTTACCTTGCACAAAGAGGGTCTCTGCATGGCTGCTAACATCTCCAAAAGTAGACTTCCGAGGAAAAACCTCCCAGAGATATCACAGCTGCTGTTATGGCAGAGTTTAAGCTGTCTAATTACCTTGACGGGTAGTGGGATGACAGTGTAAAACACCTGGATGCAGTGTTGGACACAGACAGTGAAATTCACTCTTCAGCAGCTATCAGCTCTGTTCCTATCATTTCCGTCTGAGTTTAGTCCCTTCAAGTCTCAGTGCACTGGGGAGTGACACTGATAACACCTTCAGCAGGGTGTGACCACAGAGGGTCCCCTGGGAGCACTACAAGCCATGTGAGGAGGGTCTTCCCCCTTAATCACTGCTTTCAGAGGCTGTGCTCTGTGATATTACAGGGTGGAGAGCTCCCCACACACACCTTCCAGTCTCCTCACTGGCTTTTCAGTGCAGATGTGGTGTGGCAGAACAGGCCAGAGAGCTCTCATCATTGGTCTCTTGATGCAGTGAAGTAATCTGTGTCACAGTTTCAGGCAGAAGGTGCAGCAGAAAGGTGTTTCTCCATGTTTCAGAATGAGCACTCAGTCGGGCACTATTTTGCTTCCTCTGGATGAGGAACCCTAAAGGGAAATGTATAGTCCCTACTTGTTTCTGGGGAAGCCCCAGTTACACTTAACACTTCATGTGAATACAGGAGGGGCCAGTTTTTCACGTGTCTATTGACCTGAACACTTCCCTCTTCCACTGGCTTAACAGGCTTTACTTGAGAACAGTGCAGAAACCTGTGGATGTCCAGTCTCTTAAACTACAAATGCAGTACACTACCCCAGCCCAAACTGGCACCACAGGTGGAAGAATTTGGATTTAATCTATTGAAGCCTGATGCTGCCCCCCTCCCCACAAGCTCACTCTAAAATCTGCATGCACACCGTGTCTCCAGTGCCCCAGGCAGTTCCTCACACCTCACCTGCTGCCAGCCCAATGCTTTCCGGCCCCCCCACCTCCACCCGCTTCCAAAATGACCTTCCTGCCGCCTGAACATTTCTTCTGAGGGCTGCCAAGGAGGGGACCCTGCTGTGACGGCTGCAACTTCCAGCCCAGTTGATACAAAACATAAAAAGGATCGCTGCTTGCTCTGTGAACTGTGAAGGAGCAGAAGTGTTTCTAGGGAGAGATTCCTTCTCCTGCCCTGTCCCAGGGCGGGCTGAGCTCAGGGAGCTGGTTCTCAGAGGAGAGCAGGCAGCGCTGTGCCCTCCCCCTGCTCTGCACGGGCTGAGCCGGGAACACGAAAGATGCTGATCTGTGACACGGGACACCCACCCCTGAGCACCCGGGGGAAACAGCCAAGATTAAAAAACCTCAAAATATTTTACATCATTTAAATAGCACGGTCACAGATCAAAGGCAATCGCTCATGTCGGGGAGGCAGGCTCAGTAAGCCTGGAAAGATCACACACTGAAAGCAGAGGCAAGATGCAAGAGAGAGCCTGCAGACAGGAGCTGAGGAAGGCTCGATGGGAGAAACCAAAGTGGTCTCAGCCAGAGTCTCACATGTGTTCCTGGAGGAGTGAGAGCCAGAAAGACTGCCTGGTTTCACTCAGTCTCAGTTGTGTCTTAGCACAAAAACACACATTTCATTTTAAGACACCCTCTTACCTTGGAAGTACCTGCTGCTGTGAGCAGCTTAAATCCCAGTATAACACAGCCTTGCCTGATGCCTGAAATAAGGAACACACTGGGAATTATGTGCAACTGGTGACTAGATTTGGAAAAGCCCTCAACTTACATTGATGCCACAGAGACTGCAAAATCATGCCCTGCGCTCTAAGAGCTTTCATTCCTAAACCCATCAGGGTACTGCTTTAAAGTTTGTTGGCAGAATCCATTGCTCACACTTGCAGGCAGAGTGGGAGGCCTGAAAGTCTTTCAAATAGTTCATGTAACTGTATTACCTGTGAGGAGGAGGAGGAGGAGGAAGGGAATGGGACTTTTTATCCAGATCACTGCAGTGGTAGTGGTAGTCATATGGGAATAAAAATGCCACACTGTAGTATTTCTACTCAAGCTCTCCTAGAGGAGCTATTCCATCATAAAGCACCTTTATTCTCATCTGACTTTGGGCAAGATAGTCCATTTACATTTTTTGGGTACAATTGAAGAACTAGCAGTAGTAGGAGCCCTCTCACACAGAGCTGTGGGGTTCAGTGTTACTCCAGTCTGGGCTGGACACTGGAGGTCATCCACAGTAGGTGCATGGCATGAGGCCAAGTGACTCCTCGATACAGAGCCCAGGAGGAAACCCTGTTCTCAAGGATCTCATGGATACTCCATCCCTGCAGACTCAGTCCCTCACTGAGGACTCCCTAAACCACATCTACATTTTTGCTCCTGCACCTTGCCTCGTGACCTGGGGACTCCCTATAGCAAGCACTGTACAAACCCACTGTGCAGAGCAAAAAGAAGTCCTCAAGCAAACTCTGTCTGATTGAATTTTGAAGGTAAGAAATGTCCTTCTGCAACAGATGTACAACCCCCTCTACCCACCCCAAACACCAGATCCATCACAGAGAAGGGAAATATTTACACAAGTTAGTAGAGTTCCAGTTAAATATTATGCTTAGCTGTCTAGAGACCATGTTCTCAGACTATGTCTATGAAATAAAAGATTAAACTTCATAACAATTATGAAGTTGCTCTGCTCACATTCAAAGGGAGTTAAAGAACATTAAAATAGTTCTTTGGGTAATATTCTGGTGAAATTGCTCTCTCCACCCTGGAGAGTTAGAGCTAAAACCTTCTGAACTATCCTGTAAACACACTTGGAAAGGCTAAGAGCAAAGCTGATAACCAGGTAGCACCTCTGCTCTGCAGGTTCTGTAAAAAATGTGAGCAATGCCAGAGAGCTTTTGAAGCAGCAAGGGAAGGAGGATAGGGGAGAGCAGCTTCACTTCTCGAGGGAAGTTTGTTTAGTGGAAAGTAAGCAAGTTGTCAGGGGAAAAGCTGACAATGTTGATTCCAGCAGTTGTACTGGGAATAAACAGCCAAGTGGATTACATTACAGAGAATGAGAAACGGCTCTGAGGATCCCATTTAAATGCTGGGCCTTCAGGAATGATGCGATTCAGCCACACTCATGGCCCCAGTACCCAGTGACCCCCTGGGCTGAGCCTTTCCACAGTGCTGGTGTCACCATCCCACCTCCGTGGGGTCCCTGGGAGCTCCAACACTGCTGGTGTCCCCAGGAGAGGCAGAGCTCACTGGTGAGGATGCAGACCCATGCTGGCTTCCAGGCAGGGGCTGGGCACTGAAATAGGGGTGGCAGCAGAGTGGGGAGGTTGTGCAGGCCCTGTTTTCCTCTCCCAGCCCAGCAGCAGGGGAGGGCCACCATGGGTTTTGCCATCTCCTCCCCAGACAGAGCACAGGGCCCTCTCTCCTATAAAAATAAGATGCCTGCCTGCCTTTCACAGGAAAGGGACCTGTCAAGAAGAAAAGCGGGTCTCGTTTGATTTATTAGTCTCTTCCTCCTTCCCATTGTCTGTGGCTCATCCAGCTGTAGTGATAAGGAGAAGAGATATGAGAGGACCCTCTTGGCTGCTGGGATACCATCCTTCTGCCCACTCTCTGCCTGAAGACATCAGTCCTTTACAAGCACCATTAAATGTGTATCCAAAATGTGGCAGTCTCCTCCATCGAGATTCTGTTCCCTGGATAATACAAACAGTCGCCAGAAAAAGAGTATCCTCTCATCTCTGTCTAGGCCATTATCCCTTTATATTTGCTCTTTAATATTTACTGGGTTCACACAAAGTGCATGCTCTGGAAAGAAAAAAAAATCAGCTGCAGCTTAAAGGACTCCAAATTTAGTAATTGCTGCAGCCCCATCGACGTGAACAGTTAGCAGGGAGATTTCTCCAGCACTCCACATGCCGTGGTATTCTGCTTAGGTCAGACTGTAGAAAATGTTCTGTTCAGGAGCACCAAATCTGGAGTGTTTGCATAGGTGCCAGCTGCACAGGCCTTATGAGTCCACCTCCAGTTCCTGCTGGTCCTTTCCCTCCCAATACCCAGTAACCTTGGTAGGAAACAGAGGCAGCCAGAGAGATGCTGATTCATACAGAGGCAAAGAACTGAGGGTTTTAACACACCTGTGAGTTAGCAAGAACTAGACCTAGCTCCTGGCTCCAGAGCTGGTCTTGCAGCCTTACCTGTTAGTGTGAGGTTGCTGTATGTGTTTGAAAACTGCTCCTTTAACAAAACCAAGTGCATCTGAGCTGCCTTTTCCCTCTGTAGCTCCAACATTATGTCAGGATGCTGGGCGATCTTACAGCCTTTCTGCTTATCCAGGGCAATGTCGCTGCGAACAATGTCTACAGCAAAAGGGAAAGAAAAGAGGGAGATGGCCAAACCTCAGCTTTCATTTTCGCCAGATGCCTGGATCAGCTCCAGCTTATATGACAGTCACACAATCATCACTCTGCAAGAGCAACCCAACAAAAGGATCCAAACCCCTTGGATCCACCTATCAAATGACCCTCCCCAGCCCCAGTCTCCTTTTCTCCCACACAAAGCTCAAGCTGTACGCTCACAGAACCTACTGACCCTTCCATCCTTTACCTGCCCTGCTGTTGCTCTCTCACAATGCAGGAGAGTGCAAAAGTCTCCCAACATTTATATTACAACCCTGTTACACGTGTATTTGACACTAAATAATGAGAAAAGACTAAGCCCCATTTCAGTAACCCCTGGCTTCCACTTAACCTTGCCTGTCAAAGAGGTGATGAAGAAGGCTTGTTCTCACCTTGTTTATCCTCACTGCAGCTATCACAGGTCAGCATGGCTTATGGCTCTTTGAACATGTGTCTGTATCCTTCTAATGCCTGACATTCAGGAGGCAGAAGGATTATTTAACAATTGTTTTCTCTTCATATGAGCATTCTCTAAGCCATACTGTGAGACAAGAATATGATATTGCCTACCCTAAAACTACTCACCTGCTGGGGAAAGGGAATGATAGAGTAGCAAGGCAGAACAAAAATCAAGTAAGATCTGTCAGCCTAAGCAGAAGGTGAGTGCTGCAAACTAGTCCTTGCTAGGTCCTTATGAGTTGAATAAACTCTGTAACATGTTCAGATCCACAGGCACTAGATACTGTGTCTAATTCTTACAAAACCTCAGGCGGCCAGCTCTGATAAGCAAGGATTGAAGTTGGAATTCCTCCACCACATTGCATAAGGTCACTGTGCCTCACAAGGTTGATCTTTGCTTGGTTGAATTCCCATCTATCTAGAAGTTGCTGGAGAAGCCTGTTGTCAGAAGAAAGTCACACCTTGCTCCACACACACTCTCCAGCTCCTTCATTGTTACGCACATCAAGAAACACCAAAGTTACTTCCAAAAGTCATGCTCCTGTCTCTCGAGGTGTCCAATCTCAGGTTCAGCAAACTTAGGTTCAACGCTCTGCCATATCTTGGGCTGGCAGGGAACTGCCTACAAACATGTGGTGGAGGACTGGAAGCTGCATTATCTTCCTGTCTCCGAGCCTCATCCTAGAGTCACAACTGTGTGGCTGTGTTCTACCTTTTTTCTGCGCAGTTTGGGATTAGTAGAGCTTCTCTAAAGCCTGTCTAAAACAGACTGCTCAGAACAGCAATGTCATTAAAGTACCTGTGGTCTGCAGTTAGCCATGTGAGCTCTCTCCTCCACCCACAGTTAGCATACTCAGGAGTGGATACTGGGCAGCATCCAGATACCATGAAAATATGGTTCAGTATTTCTACATCCAGCAAAAGGGCATCAGTGACATGGAGCAAGAGGAAGGACTAATGTTCCTCTGCAGCTAATGAGCATGGGCTCCTGAACTGTGTGCTTTAGGGCACATTCTCTTAGGTAGGCACTGAGTAAGACTTGGGCCTACCCAGCCTTTGCCCAACTAAGGAATGGTAAAATCCTGAAGCCCTCCTGAAGTTGTGTGAATTATTTGGACAACTGCAGATTGAGAAATACAACTTATGTCTGTCCCACACGAGAAAGACTATTGCTGCCATGGGTTGCTGGAGTCACCTAGAGCCCATGAACTTCCTGGGTGATGGATTTCCTTTCCTACACAGCTGAAGGCAAGAGTTGTACACGCCCCCACCCCCAAGGAAAAATGAAGCCAAACACATCAACGAGGCCCTGAAGGAGGAGATGACTGAGAGGCAGACAGGTTTGAAACTAGATGGTCAATATGCTGTCTGCAAGTCTCTTCAAACTGCTATAAGGGTGTCCAGGCTGGGTCAAAACAAGTTTGTTTCCTAAAAGGAATGAATGACTTCTAAAACCCAAAGCAGGGCAAATGTGGACCCATGTGGAGGAACTACTGGCCCAGGACCAGGACCAGGGGCCAGCACCTTGGAGGGTGCAGGGGGCCGTGGCAGTGGGTCCTATGTCACGTCCATCTTTGGGGACCACAGGGATGGCTCTGCACGCACTGTCAGCAGGACCTGGGGACAGAGGGCAGGCCCAGGAATGAAGAGCAGGAGCAGTGTTTTGATAAAGCTGCTGTGACAGGGATTACCACCAGGATGTCAAGTCACATGCGGACAGATCTCTGGAGGAGTGTGGGGAAGGCATGCAGGGCACAAAGGTCAGAGCAGTCTCTGGTGTCTTCGTGGGGTTCTGTGAGAGCTGCCACTGCAGACACTCAGGAAGCAGAGGCAAGGCATGCAAGGACCTGTCTTCTCAGATTGGTGAGGGACCCAAGAAACTTGCCCAAGACCTAAAGATGGAGGTGGACCCCACAGTCATTATACTTAAACTTAAACTGTGGGCAGGTGTCTGGGATATGGAGCTCTCCAAGGAACTCAGCGCCTGGTCCTTATGAAGGAGCTGTGCTCAGTGCAGGGAAGGAGGCAAAGGCACCTCTGCACCACTCTGCTGAACCAGCAGCACTGAGGGAAGAGAGGTGGCAGACCACAGCTTCTGAAGGCCTAGAGGAATCCTCAGCAAGAGCAACCCGAGCGACACAGACAGCAAGGAGTTCACAACTTTCACATTTTAAAAGGGACAGAAAAAAGACAGATGCATGGAAGCCAAGAAGGAGGACGGTACCCTGGAGGCTCTGGGCAGGGCACCTCCGAGTGGGCAGGAGAAGGGCACTCACTGCCTTCCTGAG
>VWZP01005979.1:2138936-2163411 GCA_013396995.1 Dicaeum eximium | reverse complement strand
GGCCGGCCGCCCCGCCGCTGGGCACCTGGCTGCTGCCGCTGCCCGAGGCAGGCTGGCTGCGGGCGCTGGGCGCCCTGCTGCTGCTGGGGCTGTCGGCGCTGTTCAGCGGGCTGCGCCTCTCGCTGCTCTCGCTGGACCCGCTGGAGCTCCGCGTCCTGCGCAACAGCGGCTCGGCGGCCGAGCGGGAGCAGGCGCGGCGGGTGCAGGCGGTGCGCGGCGGCGGCGGCACCTACCTGCTCTGCACGCTTCTGCTGGGGCAGGCCGGGGCCAATGCGGCGCTGGCCGGCTGGCTCTGCGCCTCGCTGCCCGGCGGCGGGNGGCCGCCGTCTTCCTGGGCGGCGAGGTGCTGCCCTACTCGGTGTGCTCGCGGCACGGGCTGGCCATCGCCTCCCGCACGCTCTGCCTCACCCGGCTGCTGATGCTGGCCGCCTTCCCCCTCTGCTACCCGCTCAGCCGGTTGCTAGACTGGGCGCTGCGGCAGGAGCTCAGCGTCTTCTCTACGCGGGAGCGGCTGCTGGAGACGCTGCGCGCCGCTGGCCCCCACGGCGACCTGGTGCGGGAGGAGCTGGCCATGGTGCAGGGCGCGCTGGAGCTACGCACCAAGGTGGTGGAGGATGTGCTGACGCCGTTGGCCGACTGTTTCATGCTCCGGGCCGATGCTGTGCTGGACTTCGCCACGGTCTCTGAGATCCTGCGATCTGGCTACACCCGCATCCCAGTCTATGAGGGTGATCGGCGCGACAACATTGTCGACCTGCTCTTTGTCAAAGACCTGGCCTTTGTCGACCCTGATGACTGCACTCCCCTGCAGACTGTCACCCGCTTCTACCGCCGCCCGCTCCACTGCGTCTTCAATGACACGCGCCTCGACACGCTGCTTGAGGAGTTCAAGAAGGGTGAGGTCGCTGGGCCACCCTCCGCACCCCCCGGGCTTCCCCTGCACCCCTCTGCACCCCCAATGATTTCCAGGTCAGCAGCCTCCACGGGCAGCCCTGCATGGCCTCCTGGCAGGATGTGGCAGGTACCAGGGATGCTGGGGGGAATCGGTCCCTGCATGTGCTGGTGTGTCGATGACCCTGGTGTCACCTGGTGCAACATCCCCGGGTGGATCGAGGGCCAGCAGTCCTTGATGTACCTGTGATGTTATGAAGACTGTAAGAGGCTTTGGCCTCACAGGTTGTTGGCTCAGCAGGTGAGCCTGTCCCCCAGGGGTGATGTGTCTGCAGTGGCCTGGCAGCATGGGCATGGCACCTGCCTTGCACCATTGCCCAGACAGCATTTGCTGCCCTGTTCTGTGCAAAGGAGTTTATGACAGGAAATCGCTTCTCATTACTTAGCTTTCACATTTTCAGCTTAGCAGTGAGAAGGTGGTCTATAAATGTTCCTATGCAAGTGGTTTAAAGGAAGAAGAAAAGATTAAGACCTTAGAAAGAGCTGTACTTTTTTTTTGCAGCTGTGACAGCATTCATAATGCAGCAGCTGCCAGCAGCCCGGGAGATGCTGAGAGCTGTATTTCATTAACCATACCTTGAGAATACGCACAGCATGTGTTTTTCTCTCCCGCTGGGAATTGTGCTTTGCCGCGTGTTACTCGCTACGTCATGCTGTGGTGAGTGAGTGTAAGAAATGGCTGCAGCAGTGGCATGCTGCATTATGTAATGCATGAGGGCAGCACTTGGCTCCTGGGCTGCCTGGCGCCGCTCTGCCGCAGGCAGAGCTCATCATGTGAGAAAGGCCAACCTGGTCCACTCCAGATACAGAGAAAGCCTCTCTGTGAGTCATCTCCTGCTCGTTGTTAGAGGTGGGAGGAGGAGAGGATAGGACATTTCTCAGTGTGCCAGGAATGTGCTCATCAGATACATGCAGGTCAGCATCTTCTCCAGAGATGTTTGGCTGTGCTCCCACACCACTCAGGGTCACGGGCAGAGGAGTTCTGTGTGCCACCACCTGCCCTCTCTGCCCCTCAGCAGGACTGGAGACTCCCAATGGAGAAAATAAGAAAATTCCTGGGTTTTATACGAGACTGTTACAAAAGCATTGAGATTGTTCTCTGGGTTCAGCCTTGGTGAGCTGCAGTAGTCCATGCCCGCTCCCTTCCACCCACACCAGTTGTCTCTTGTCTTCCTAATTCCTTATGAGTTTTGCAGTTCCTTCCTAACTGTGTTTTCCTGCAACAGCACTGAAGTTCACCTGAGGTCTCTTCTACCTCTCTCTTGTCTAGAGATGTCAGATGATTTTGGCACCCTCTCCCTTGGTCAGGCTCCCCTGCAATTTATCTGGTTTACTTTGATACACTTCCCCTTCCAAATTTCTTCTACAGCCTGGTACCCTATGGATCAACAGACCTATAAAAATGGACTTGTGGTTGCTTAGTTCCCTGCCCTTTGCTTGCTGTCCTCTCTGCCCTCCTTAAACAGAGCTGTTTGCTGCTCCCTGAGCTCACAGGTATGTAACAAACCTTGCTACCTGCCCTGCACTTTCATATGCTGGTCTTCATCTCAGATCAAGATTATCCATCCTTCTTTAACTTTACTCCATTAAACTCTTGGCATATCACTTCAGGTTCTTCCTCCTTTATATCTGTCTGCCATTGTGACCTTCTGGGTGTTTTGCAACAGCCCCTATTTAGAGCTCTCCCTAAACCCTTTATCTGCTCCCACCTCACTTATTGTCTTTCCTAAACTACATGGCTGAAAAGCTTTTCTTTTGGTCTTCGTATCTAACTCTGCATGGGGTTTAGCAATTCCAGTTCTTCCTCCAAATGTTCTTCTTCCCAAGAATTGATGTTTTCTTCTGATTCATTTTTCCTCTAGTAGTAGGCATTTGGTCACCCCTGGCACCCTGAATTTGCAAATAGTTACCCCTCAGCCCAGCCCTGAATCCTCCTAAACTGTATTTTTCCAGTTCCAAATACAGGTTCTCATGCTGGCTCCCACAGTCTGACAGATGTTAGCTCTCAGCTGCCTTCAGTCCCATCCACTGCTGTGTCAGCCCTGTTCACTTGACTATTTAATTTCTAAAATAAAGATTTCCCGTTTGCAATTAAGAATCTTTATCACTGTCTCCTTTTCTGTGTCCGTTTGAATTACAGTGGAGTATCTTGTTTGATCCAATCAAGGTTGCTTTCTGTGGCCAGGTCTTGAGAGACACCTTCACTAATTAGAAAGTAGGCTGATTGCTTGTTGGCTCAGTGAGTGTTTAATGAAGGCATTCATCACTTCACACATCCAAGGTGCCTGCAGGACACCAAATGCTCCCACTGATAAAGCCCAGCCTCTTTCTAGGAAATTAAAGTCTCTGGTAGGGATGGGCATTAATAACCACCTCCAGGTCCTTATGTCCCTCACAAGCCTTTAGAAAAGACAGCTTTTCTTTCCTTTTCTCATGACTAACTCAAACAAATTTTTTTTTGTTTTGTTAATATAATGTGTATACAAATACCCATAACATTTTATATCCTTCTTCCCTGGATAGCAGTGTGTACTTCTGATCTGTTATACTAATGATTAATGTTCTGTCACATCCACTATACCCATAATGTCATTTTTTTGCATAATGTATAAGTAACACAATTTCACTGCCACAGCTCCTTGACACAAACATTTGTTCTTTCTTACTGAAAATGTCAAGGGATTATTAAATACAGCACTTTGGGACTCTTGCTCACACCTCCAACAGCACTTTCATTTTCTGTCTCCTACTCACTGATATCTCACTGTTATCCTTCTTTACCTGATGCATTTCTTTTCTCTTGCTGTTCTGTCCCAGCTATGAAGATAATCAGCCTTTTTTCCTCTTTGGTCTTCTATAGCAGGGTTTGAGGGGAAGCTTTCCTTCGTGTGTTTTTAGGTATGCTCACACTAACCTTGTTTGAGTGCAGTTCCATTAAGATGCATTGGTGTTTACCTTGATTTTAATCCACAGATGTGTCACAAACTGCCTCTCGCCCAGCAGGACCTTGTGTGGAAGGGATTACCTTCCACAGACCTGTAGCATCAGCTTTCCATTTAATTTAACATTTAAATTGTATTAAATAGTAGCATACACTCAGTAGCACCAAGGGGGCCACTGGTCCAGTGTGGTTATGGTGCCCAGGAGCAGCTGTGAGCTCCTGGTGAACAAAACCTGGCCCCTGCTCCATCACAGCAGAACTGGTCAAACTCTTCACCTCTGCCTTTTCACAGCCCTGCTGCTGTGGCCATTGTTTGATTTCTTTTTCAGTACTGATTCCTGCAGAGAGGTGGTTAAATCAGGGGTCCCGATGGGAGCTGGGAAAAACCCAGGGGAGGCTCCAAACAGCACCAGAGGGGCAGTCTGGCCTGCAAGGGAATAGAGTAGACTTCAACCCACAGCCCAAATGAGGAGGGCAGCTGCAAACGCCAAATAGAAAAACATTACAGCAGCATGAGACAGGTTCAGCTGAAGGAAGGAAATACTTGTGCTGCAATATGGTTTTGACTTCATCTTCTCAGCAACACTCAGCAAAAAGAACTCAGAAATAATGAGGGCTGGACACCCAATTTGCCATCTTTTGAAGGAAACTAGAGACAGTCTTTTATGGAAGGCATACGTTGTTGTGCAGCATTAACTGAGAAGTGCCAAGTGAAGGACCCTACAGAAAAGGTGTCCCCTCTTCACTAGAAATAAGAAAATACATACCAGTACAGTAATTTTACCACCTGCAGCCTGGTGAAAGAAGAAGAAAATACTGAAGGAGTAAAGAAATTGGGAGATAATCTCTTGGCAATTTGTATTGGTCCACCTTGGAGTACCTGGCTTTATTCTGGGCTTCCAGGAGAAAATACCTAATACACCAAAAAAAAAAAAAAAATTGCACCACATTTAGCAAGCTAAAGCTATGTTGAGAGGCAGATGAGCTTTCTGTAGGATAAACTTTACCTAGGGAATGTGGAGCTATGAGGAAGGGTTTATGCATTTATTCAGTGTGAAATGTTGTGGGTGATACAATCTGTTTCTCCTCCTTTCTCGAAGATAACCAAGCAATGCAAGTTGCAGCTCCAGTCCAGGGATATAACTCCTCATGGGAACCTCTTCTGTGAGGTCCTCCTCCTCGTTTTGTAGTGCCTCTGGGAAGTCACAGTCTTGTCCCTGCCTCAAGCTGTTTATGGGTTTTGTTGGCTGATTTCCTGGAGGGGTCTATATACAGCACTGGCACCTTTCACCAAGTAACTTTCCTCAGTCAGAGGAACAGTAGAAATCTGTTCTTAATGTTAATTTTCCTTCAGCAGTGCAGAGGCTGAGCTGCAACTCAAATTAGCCTTCTGTGGCTTGGCATCTTTTAAGAGTTACTAAAAATAAATTCTCCAAACCCCAAATTTCAGGCTTAGCAGGGAAAACAGCCTGTCCTGTGGAGGACAGCTCTGCCCTAGGGTCTGTCTTTACATTTGAAAATGCTCTACGGCCTCTATTAGACTTCTGCAAATTGAATGTAGCTGGAGAAGGTGCTTAACTTTGCCAGGAATTGGGGTCAGTACCATTTCAGATGCTTTTTGTACCATCTTTCTGATCCTGCAGGCATTGTAACCACACAGTGCTGCTTCAAATTTAACTCAGCCTTCAAGAGATTTCTGCAAGTGTTAAAGTAACCCTGCCGGGCATCTTGATGAGCTGAAGCAATGACCTCCCAAGGCAGTTGCATGGGTTGAGGAGCCAGTTTTTCCCATGAAGTATCACCTACATGTCCCCTGGAATGTGATTGCCAGGCTGAGAGCAAGTGAGTTGCTGACAGAAAAAAAAAATTGGTCTCATTGTCTCATGCTGCAATTCTGCCTGAAATATTACTGTGCTTCTCCTGCTAAACTGTGCTAAATCTTGCTGTGTAAACCCTGGACTGCTCAATAATCCCAGGACCAGGCCTGATCTGGGCAGGCATTCAGCAAAGCAAGAAGGGAGCCAAGTCCCTGGGGGAGAGGGCACCCTGTCACCCACCTCCCTCTTCATCACTGTCAAAGGCACCTTCGTACTGAGCTGTTGGGTACCCAGGAGGTCAGGATCCTGTTGCACAACAAATGGAAGATGAGGTTCTGTGTCCCCTCTAATCTTCTCCTTACCTTCCTGATCTGCAATGGTAATAGATCAGCTATTCCAAATACTCCATATTTTTACAGTTTTCCTTAGGATCAGGAAAAGCACAGAAAGAGAATATGAGAAAAGCTACAGACAGATGTAAGCAGGTGAAGTTTTTGTTTCTGAGAAAGGTCTGGGTTAGGTTAGGATTTACAGTTTTTCCCTTACATAGCTCTTATTCTTGCAGAGCTGTGTGACCCTGCAGCCCTCTTGGTTATTTCCCCCCTGCATAGATGTGCATTTCCTCTAGACACAATGTGTGCTTTCACCCATGGTTCAGAGTTGTGGTAACACAGGATCACACTCACATTTCCAGTTCAAGGTGTTCAAATCAGGGCCCCCACTTTCTTCAGATGCAGGTCAGCAAGAGGGCATGGAGATGCTGGCAGCCCCTGTGAAGAGCTCTGAAGGAAAGCACACAGAAAATACATTTCAGTTGCATCATGGCTTTTTTACAAATCAACCTTATTTAAAAATGACTCTTTTTTTTTTTGCCTTTCATTTTGTAGCTGTAAATGGTTCAGGCATGGGTCTGTGCCTGTACCCTTGATCTCCTAATAACAGCTTCAGATCTTACTGTAAAATTTATGAAAATTAATTTCATGCTCAGGATGTTCGTCCTGTGGAACAAGAGACAAGGCTAAAGCATTTTTAACATTCCTCTATCAGGGTACCTATATTAAAAAATGATAAAGAAGTAGTCTGGGCTATATTTGAACGCAAGAGCACTTTCTTTCCCAGAAGTCAAGGCATTTCCGTGTGTTCAGACCCTGTTACCTCATTGGGGAAGATGCTTTGAGGTGGATCTATGAGCCCAAGGTCATTTAGGTGCCTGTGAAAAACAAGGCTCCTAAAAATGGGCATAAAAGCTTCAGATATCTGTCCAGATGCTTGCTCCATCTGGAAGCTCTCAGCTGTTTATATTAGCTCTGTAATTTAGCATTTTGAGGCATTAACTTTCCACTGAAGCTGTTGTTTGAAAAGAGCAGATTTCATGTAGCTCATAAAGAATTTAGTGCAGTTGTATCCCATGCTGAGCAGACACTTAATCACCTATAGACTTCCTGTGCTAGAGCAGTCCTGCGGAGGCCGGCGGAGCTGCTCGCACAAGGAAAGTTAATTGCCCATTTGTTCTAGCATTTGCCAAACCAAGGCTTTGAATCTCAAGTGTTTCACTGTGCTTTCCTGCATCAGCGATAGCCCTGTAAAGTTCACATGTGACAGCCTGCTGGTGGGGAAGCAGCTCACCCTTATAATTCATCTTGTTTGAGCTATCAAGCAGTGGTTACAACAGCACGGGATTTGGAATCAGTTTTACAGATCTTAAAGTTGTTTTAGATCAAGTTTGGGGGTTTGTCTAAATGATTTACCTCCCTCTGTTGTGCTCCCACTGAGACTGACCTGCTGGATAATGGCTGCAGAGGCAAGTGTGACCCCTCTGGCATCCCCAGGTCTGTCCCTATGCCACCGTCCCTTAGACATTGCTTCCATCTCATTGCCCAGATTCTGCCCTTCTACATGCTCTAAAGGCCACTGGTTTTCCTCCCGCGCAAGTGTAGCAGCTCCCAGGGCTGGGCAGGAGGGTCTAGCTGAGCTTGGCAGCATTGCCCAGGAGACAACAAGCCATGACCATACCAAGGCACCTGCAAACCCCCCACCAAAATTTGTGGGGTCTGCTAAAAAGCTGATGGGAGGAGATACACGACCCAGTCAGGTCAGGGGGGTGGGGCACAACTTTGTGAATGATCTCATGTCCCTCAGGTGGGAAATTGGAGCACGTCAGCCCTCTCCCAGAGGGGAGCAGCTGCGAGCAGCACTCACTCAAAGGACCGGGACTGGCTGGCATTCAGGGCTTTTTGTGACATGGACACCAGCCTGGCATGGGCTGGGATCAGCTGTCTTGGTATGGGCAGCAGCAACCACGCTGAACTGCAACAATTTTCCATTGTTGGCTACCTGCTCCATTTCTAACATGGGTATTAGCCTGGAAACATGAACCTGGGGGTTTGGAGTGTGAATACAAGTGTTTATTTTCCGTGAAAATAAAGAACTCTGGAGTGTTCTAACAGCCCTACTGGCTCTGCCCCCTGTGCAGTGAAACCATGGGTTTCCTTCCAGGCTAATGGTGCTGGGTTATTTCTAAATAATCTCACTTGCAGCTATGTGAACATGGAGCTTGAAGCACATTTCTAGTGTAAATTGCAGTGTCGATGTAGGTGTTTGGCCAAAAAAGAATTGCCTCCATCGCTCTCTGACTGCCTTTAAGTAGCACCTAAGCTTTTTGTAAGGGCTTGGTGGTTTTGGGTTGCATGTAAATCTCATTAACAACAAGCTCTCAGCCAAAAGAAATAACTTTTTCCCCCTCCTAGCTCACCCAAGGACTTGTAGGAGACCAGATGGCCCCAGTGTTTGGGAGCAGAATTTGGCAAAGGAGACATTTTCAAAAGCTGGACTTTGCTAAGATGAAACGTAGCTGTTGCTGCTGTCTTGCAGCCAACTCCTCTGCTTTTTTCTTCTTAAGTGCTGTGTTGCTTTATTACCCACTGAACAGAAAAGATGCACAAACCTATGTATGGAAGGAGTGAAATAGCCCAGTCCAAAGAACATGCTGAATTTTCAGTGCCCCGGAGCTATTGATTTGGTTTTTTAAAGTAAATCTCACTGCTACTTGCTGCAATGTTATGTTCTCATTTCTAAATCTGTAGGCGTGGGAGGCAGCGAGCTGCTCTCTGAAATCTTGCAATAAAAGCTTGGTATGAGGAGGAGGGAATTTATGCTGTGGAAAATGCCCAAGATTCGCTGTGAGAAATGTATAGTGCTGATCTTCAGCTGAGAAA
The DNA here is from genome assembly GCA_013396995.1 of Dicaeum eximium. Classification (NCBI taxonomy): domain Eukaryota; kingdom Metazoa; phylum Chordata; class Aves; order Passeriformes; family Dicaeidae; genus Dicaeum; species Dicaeum eximium. Next base: position 2,154,487 of record VWZP01005979.1, on the reverse strand, counting down.
TGTCGTCTGCTCGTCTCAGATGCAGGGCAGGGTTATTTGAAGGTCACATGATCCCCAGCAAGACGTGTTTGTGGGACTGCCAGGCTGCTCCGGGTGTGCTTGTCCCCGTGCCTCTGCAGGGACGAGCCAGGAGGCACCGCGGGTGAGGAGGGAGCTGTGCCCCAGGCAGGAGCCCACCCTGTCACATCTTTATGCACGAATCCTGTCACATCCCTTGGCGGGAGCAGCACCAAGCTTATTGGGACGGGTTTGTAGGAGAAGTGGATGCAGAGGCAGCTGCATAGCAGAGGGGACCTGTCCCTGTTTTGGGTGACCATTGCTGCTCAAAGAGCTCAGCTCCAAGCCCATGGGGAAAAAAAGGTGTTAGCAGCTGCCCAGAGGCCGCTGCAGCACTTTTGGGTTTGTGCAGGCATTGCAACAGGAGACCCCAGGGATGCAGAGCAAACGGAGGGAGCAGAAGTTTTTGGCTGTGGTGCCAGTGAGGGTGCTTTTAAGTAAAACCAGAGGTTCAGAATCTGTGTGCACTGCTGGGCAGTGTGGGAGCCACAGGGGCAGTAAGAAATCCAGTGCTCTTCATTGGCAGGTCCCAGAACATTTGGAGCTAGAAACTTAGAAGTTGTTTGTGGCTTGGAAGTTGGGTTCTGGTCAAGATGCTGAGCAGGACCATAAATCAGAGCAGCCAGTAAAGGAAGGGAGACGTTGAAAAAGTCAAAAGAGCTTACAGAAAGCTGGACATGCAAACACAAATAGAAATGTTTCAAGTATGCCAAAACCAAGAAACTTGAGAATGTGTCAGCAGAGCTGCCAGCTTACAAGGGACAAGTGAGGAAGCTGAAACTGTGATCAGGAACACTGGAACTTCCAAACAGGAGTCAACATCATTGCAGCTGAAGGTCCTGGTCTCACTCTGCTTGTTTAAGGTAAACATAGAGAAGATGCTGTCAAGGGCAGGGCTTGGAGAAGAATTTCAGGTGCAAGCTGATGAGGTGAAAAATGTTCAGTGTCTGCATCCAGATGGTTCACCCGAGAGTTCTGGAGGAGCTGGGCTGAAAGCTGCAAACAAACATTCATGTTTCTATATAAAAACCAGCTGCTGTTTCAAGGAGATGGAGGCTTTGCCCATATTTTACGAAAAACCTTAGTATTGGTCTACACAGTGATGGATAGAAAGATGAGGGGGAGCTGTTCCTGGCAATTTAATAGGAAAGATAATTAGCAACAGAATAAGAAAACACCAGGAGGATATGGGAAATCAGTAGAGCCAAGGACATATTCACATTTCTATGTTGGAGAACATTGTCTCATTGCTCTGTTAAGAGTTGTTTCATGCCAATGAAGCTGAGGGTAAGGAAAAGGTGGTATAATGTACACTTCATTCCTGCATAGGAGGCTTTCAAAGAGCTGAACAGAGTGACTCATAGCCTGGGTAAAGAGGGAAGGTGACCCCAAAAAGGAGCCTACATCTACAGATCAGTCTGGACAGCAGCTGCCCTGTTAGGCTGGGCTGCATGTCCAGCCCTTCTCCTTGGATTAGCACACTGGGGTGGGTTTGGGTGACAGTGTTTGCTGTGATCTGTGCCTTCCACCAAACCCTGCCCACCTGCCTGCCCACCATGCCAGGGATCCCTCTCAGGATCAGCAGGCCAGGTGTGTCTTACTGCCACTCTGCTTTTCCCTGCAGGAAAGTCCCACCTGGCCATCGTGCAGCGGGTGAACAATGAAGGGGAAGGAGACCCGTTCTACGAGGTGATGGGCATTGTCACCCTGGAAGATGTCATTGAGGAGATCATCAAGTCGGAGATCCTGGATGAGACGGATCTGTACAGTTAGTGTCCCAGAGCAGCTACTGCGGTTGCAGGAGCCAGGGTGGGAGCCTGCACAGACAGACAGATGTGGGTAGGAAAAAGGCCAGAGCAAAATGTGGTCCTTCCCCAGAGTAATTTGCTGTCATGATGGGAAAGACAAGAATGATGGAGAGATTGCTGGTCAAGTGTCAGCAAGTCTTGAATGCTCAAGATAGAGAAGAACCAGCATCAGCAGTGGGTAGCTGGGCAGGGCCTGACCTAGGAACATCTGTGTTGGGCATGAAATGGGTGGTTCCCAAGCTCATTTGTAACTCTGGGTGATGCATCCAGCCAGGACAACCCAGGGCTTGTTCCTGAGGAATAAGTGTGTTTTACGATCCTGCTCCCTGCCTTGGGAGCTGCTCCCATGGCTGGATGCACAGCAGGTTTTATGTGCCCCACTGCTCCATCTGCTGCTGCACAGCAGCCCTGCAATAGGGTGCAGCAAGACGTGCCAGTCCATACATGTGCATGTGACACGGGGCCCTGCAGCTGCAGCAGCTTTGTGGCTGCTGCAGACGAGTGACTGCTCTGCTCTGCCTGCAGCTGACAATCGGAAGAAGGAGCGGGTTCCCCACCGGGGACGCAAGCCCCAGGATTTCTCCCTCTTCAGGCTCTCAGAGAGTGAGATGAAGGTGAAGATCTCCCCACAGCTCCTCCTGGCTACCCATCGGTTCATGGCAACAGGTACACTTGCCCTTGTGCAAGCCCTGCAGCACCAGCCCCACAGGGCATCCCTAAGCCATTCCTTAGGGTCGGGCTGCCCCGCACTGAGCAATTTCCACTGCCTGGACCTACAGCCTGGACACTGCACTGCCCTGCCAGTGTGGGTCTGCATTGGGCTCCCCTCTTGGCAGTGGGTGCTTAGGCTGCAGGAGCAGAGCCATGCAGCTCAGAGGATCAGGGCTTCCCAGCAGTCCCAGACCTGCTGAGCACAGCACTGTCACCTCCCTTCTAGAAGTGGAGCCTTTCAAGTCCCCCTACCTTTCCGAGAAGATCCTGCTGCGGCTCTTGAAACACCCCAGTGTCATCCAGGAGCTCAAGTACGACCGAAAGAACAAGAAGGCAGCGGAGCATTACCTCTACCAGCGCAACCGCCCCGTCGACTACTTCGTCCTCATCCTGCAGGTGCCTGGGGCAGCAGCAAGCAGAGGGTGGCAGGGCATGGCCCTGTTTTCTCCTTGCCACCTTGTTCTAGGCTGCTTCTGTCAGCAAAGATGCCCATCCTCTTGTATGGGACGGCAGGGGTCCCTGGGTGGGTCAGGAGCACGGGGTGATTGTCTGAGAGGGTTTTCCTCCTCCTTCCAGGGGAAAGTGCAGGTGGAGGTCGGCAAGGAAGGACTGCGGTTTGAGAATGGGGCGTTCACCTACTATGGTGTCCCTGCCATCATGGCTGTTGTCTCCTCAGGTGAGGCCTCTGTGGGCTCCCTCTGGCCCTGCCTTTGCTTCAGCAGCGTCCATGGAGGCTAAACCAGCTGATGCCAGGAGAAGGGGCTGGCCATGGGGTGGGGTGGCCCTGCTTTGGGGCATGGGGCAGGAGCCCTTCCTCTGCTATTCTCACACCTCCAACTGTTGTTTCAGAAAACGATGTGCGAAAAATGGGAAGCCTGGCAGGATCCTCCTTCCTATGTAAGTATTTTGGGACAGGCTGAGGCCCTAAAACCTCTCTGCAGCACTGGCTGGCTGGAGGAGCGATGGCTTTTCTCCCCATGCAAAACAGCTCAGACTCTGCTGAAGCAGACAGAGAAACATCATGATGCAGCAAAGGCCTCACAGATTGACTTGGAGGTCCCTTTGAGGTCCCTTGATATCCTTTTGAGGTTTCTACCATATGCTGGGTCTCTCTCTGCTGGTGGGTCCCAGCACGGCTGGTGCTGCAAGGGGCAGTGCCCACAGGTGGGTGTTAAACTCATTCTAGGTCTCAGCATAACACCTCCAGACCTATTTGCCTTTCTGAGGCTCTGGGCACAACCTGAACACGGGCCCTACATTGGGCTGCTTGGGAATTGCAGAGATGGGTTGATTTACCTGTGAGCTATTTGCACGTAGTGGTGGGAAATTAGCTGAGTGCCAATAAATTCCCTGCCTGCAGAGCTGATGACCCGAGTTAAGAAGCAGATCCCCTGCTTGCAGGGGTTAAGAGGGAGCTCTGATTAGGGGAGACTGAGAGGTACCCCTTTCTTTGCTATAACCCCTACAAGTGTTTAGTCCCATGTGGCTCAGGAGCAGGTTGAGCTGCCTGATCCCAGCCTGTCACATCCCTCATCCAAACCCCAGATGTTGCAGTCACATCTGCAGTGCTGATGGTAAGCTGAGATGCTCTACCTGCCTAATCAAAATGGGGACCTACTAAATTCAATCTTTAGGGAGATGTAAAGAGGAATGTCATCAAGAGAAGAGGGGGAGTCTCTTGGGGCAGGTGGCTCGCTCTGGTGGGTCCCAGTCTTTCTGCAGCTCTCGGGTTCACTTGTTTCCTGCTGCTTGTTCTGCCTCCGTGCAAAAGGCTCCTCGTGGACTGATGGATTAACCTCTCAGTGTGCATTCCTGCTCCGCCATGTGTCCACGGTGCAGTCGCTTTGGACACAGGCAATCAATGAAGTGGCCAGTTTCTGTCCAGGTGTTGCTGGATGGCCCAGTGTCCTGTATCCTAGGTGACAGTCCTCACGGGCCCACTGGGGCTCGGGCAGTGAGTGCTGCCCACGGGCCTTGGGCCAGGCAGGCAGAAGCCGCAGTGGGAGCTGCGTCAGAACGGCCACGCGTGTCTGCAGTGCCGCCTGCTGGGACACTGCTGCGCAGGGCTCCTTCGCTCCCAGGGCTCACACATGACACTGGCATGAGGTGTTTTCTGCCATGCAGCCATTCCTGCCTCCTGTGTGACCTGTGTCACACCTCTGGCCAGCAAAGAAGCAGACTAGGAGGGAGAGGTGACATGGCATTTCCCTTATGGTGGAGGCTGGCATCCTCTTTCCTCCTTGAAGGAAAGTCCAGAAGAAAGGAGTGTAAGTAGAGTATCACAGCTGAGAATTCAGACATCAACCTAGAACATTTAGTTTGTTATTAATTAACTGTTGTTATGCAACTGTTTTAGCGCCAGCTGATCTTTGGCATTGGTGCTGTGTGGTGGCAAACACTGTCGGAGGGTCAGGCAGTGGGAGCAAGGAGTCAATACTAGTGATTATCAACTCATCCTTTACTCCCACCAGGACAAGGTCCCTCCAGGCAGTGCTTGATGCTGGTGTCTTTTTTTATTTTCATAATGTTTTGATTCAGTGGAGGACATGGAACAGGAATTCCTGTGGGGAGCAGCAGGGAGATTAGAAAAGGGGACTGCAGGGCAAATTTCCTGGGGGTTTTACATTTGAAGCAATTTTAAAACATTTATCACACAGGCAGCGGATAGTTCCTAGAGTGTTGCAGCTGTGCTGGGGACACAGTGGCTGGAGGTAAGGCAGGACACCTCGGGCAGGAGGGCTGGCAGCTGGGGGAGTCATGGCAATGGCTGGAGTAGGGGCTGGCAGCCAGCAGGCTCACATCTCCCACCACTTTCAAGGTGGGCAGTGGCAGTGGTGAAAGCAGAGACTGGCAAGTGTTAAGGAGTGCATCACTCACCCTGTGTGTTGGTCTCTCTGTGCTCCCCCATCCCCTGTGGCATGGCCCAGGAACGCTGTGGAGGACAGCAGTCACAGGGAGGGGGAATGGCCTGCCCTAGAAATTGTCATTGCTGCTGTAACCCATGGCAATAAAACATGGAAAGTGAGTGTCTATGATTTACCTTCTCTGTGGCAATGGGTTAGGCAGCCCCAGATGCAGAGTCCTGGCTTCTTGCAGTTCCTGCAAGTGGGTAGCATCATCCAAAGGCTGTTGAGACCCAGGTCTTTGCAAGGAACTGCAGGCAGCCTGACATGAATCCCTTTGCTTTGCATCACCCTGAAGAGCTTCTGTCAGCCCCTGCCTGCAGCTGTGGGGCTGGGGCAGAAACTTTTGCAGAGCATATTCTTTCTCTGCCATGTGCCTGCACACACAGAAGCATCCCAGATGCCAAGTGCAGTGATTTAGCTTCCACCCATTTCCCAGGTGCCATAAGCTGACCACAAAGTCCCCTATCCTGCCAATGGCTGGGAAAGGGCTAGAGCCAAGTGCTAGCACTTAACCCATGGGGGAAAGATGCTTTCTTCCCATGCCAGCGCTCTAGGAAGTTGTGTGGCTCTGCAGACAGGCCTGGCAGGAGCAGATCCCACCTGCCCTTACCTCATCACAGAGCAGCCTGCTGATTTACAAGTCTGTGTTCCTGCCAGTGGCCCTGTCCCCAGGACTGGTGAGCACCTCTCCAGAGCAGGAGCAGGAGGGTGTAAAAGGGGTGGGAAGGGATGCTGGAGACAGCAATGGGATCTCAACCCAGGACTGCTGGCACATGATTATTTTTCTTATTTTCCCTTTTGGTCTGTATCCCACCCTAATCTCCATCCCTCACCTTTCCCCTGGGCCCCCTCCTTCTTTCTCCCTCCCTCTCTGCAGTGCCTGTCTCAGTGTCCCGTACTTTCGCCTTCAGCAGAGGGGACTCCCTGGCTGGCTCTCCAGGTAACAGGGCATGGCTTTGGCCAGGGGCCTCTGCATGTGACAGGCTCTTTCCAACACCCTGTCCACACTGCAAGCCCCCTCCACCCTGCATGCTGGGCAGCACCCACCGCACCCCTGGGCAACCCCTCACTGCTTGGAGCATTGGTGGCAGACTGGGGACAGCAGTCCTGCCACAGCCTCCCCAGTATGATGCAAATCCCTGGAAGAATAGGATGGGGACAAGGGGGAGCCATGGGCAGCTTGGGCTTTCTTTGGTGTGCACTTCCTGTAATTTCCTGCACTTAGCACTTGGGGTTTTGGCTTGCTGCTTTTGGTGACAGTGCCCTGCAGCCCTGCATGCCTGTTGCTCTGTCCCCCTTGCTTTCTGGTGATCTGGGTAATAAAAAGGCGTTTTAGCAGCAGAACAAAGTCAGCACGACGTCACCTATGCAAGGAACAAGCTGCCTTTGTTTGCTAATACACCACTGACTAGACAAAATCCATCATGCTGTGTGTCAGAGGCCACGCTGTGTGTCAGAGGCCATCAGTCAATGTGAGTGACAGACCAGCTTGCCATGGCAGCCTCTCCTCCTGCTCTGTCATAGTCGGGGTGAACAGGAGCATGCCCTTGAGGCAGGTTAATCAAATACTCACAGGCTGCTGGCCGCAGCCAGGAGAAGTTGTGCCAAATGCGGTGCAGAAGGCCAGCATTGACAGGAGAGCTGTCAGTGACAGGCAGGCAGCTGCCCTGACCTCTGCTGCTGGCACGGGATCAGAGTCCTGCCCAGTCCCTTCAGTCTGTGTGGGCTGACATGGCGCAGTCTCCACACCAGTGTGCGCTGAGGAGGACGGGCTGCAGGTCCCCCTCAGGGCCCCTGCTAGCCCCATGTCCTGGGGAACAGCCGCTGAAGGGGACTGGTCCACCTTGGCCCTACACCAGCACTGGGAACCCAAGCAACACCACGAGCTGGAGTGAGTGTTTGCCTCTCTGCTGTCCCCTCCTGCAGTGAACAGGTCACCGTCACGCTGCAGTGGCCTCAACCGCTCTGAGTCCCCCAACCGGGAGGACTACGGAGGCAGCAGCACGCAGCTCCACAGCAGCAGCAACAACATCTACACGCCCGACTACTCCGTGCACATCCTCTGCGACGTGCAGTTCGTCAAGGTATGGGCAGGGCTGGCAGGGACTGCCCCACCCTGGCCACCCCTGTCCAGGCACCCTCTTGCCCCACTGTGCCCCAGGAGCCTGGTGGGTGCCCAGTGGGTGCTGAGGAGTCCTACACTTACTGCTGTTGTCTGGAGGTTTGGAGCCACCAAGTCTCCGAGAGGTCCTGGTGGGGCTCGGTGCCCACTGAGCTGGGTGCACGTCTGTGTGCCCAGGTGACCCGGCAGCAGTACCACAACGCCCTGGTGGCCAGCCGCATGGACAGCTCACCTCAGTCCCCTGACATGGAGGCTTTCGACAGGGATTCAACCAAGGCCTCGACTGCACGGGGAACACCACAGACACCCAAGGAGGACCCTGCCACCCTCCTGAATGAGAGGAACAGCATCATGTGTGAGTCACCCAGCAGCATTCCTTCCCTGCCACAGGCCAATGTTGCATGTCCCCTAGGGGAGGTCTGTGCTGGGACCCTCTGGCATGATGCACACACCACGTCTGGGATGCAGTTGCACATGGAATGGGGCTCATATGCAGGGCAGGCATTTGTGTACACACACCTATGGGTGGGTGCCTGCATGTTCACAGAGCTGCCAGTGTGCAGCCGTGTAATTCCTCATTGCCTTGTGCTCGTGTCCCTCGGAGTCCCTGGCAGTGGGACCTGCATCCTGCCATGTCCTGCCCCAGGGCACAGCCCCTCCGTGCCCTGTGTCCCTGCAGGCAGCCGCTCCGAGGGGCTGCGCAGTCCCAGCGAGTCGGTGTTCCTGCGCATGGAGGGCATCCCCTTCATCCAGGAGGAGCTGGCTGACAACGAGGAGAACAGCAAGCGGCAGAGTGAGTCTGGCCGGGGGTCACACACCCCTGACCCCGGGGATAGCGAGGCCACGGTGCCCTGAGGTGCTGCAGCCATGCTGGGCTTTTGCAGACAGTGAGTGCTGCGGGGCCGTCCTGGAAGCAGAGTCCCCGGTTAGAGAGGCCAGGACCAGCTCATCGCCGAGCAGCTCTGAGGAGGCACTGGGCAAGAGGCTGCTGAGATCCCTCAGTGAGTGACTGACCCAGGGATGGCACACCCAGGGGACAGCTCTGCCTCAGCACCCCACTGCCTGTGTCGGCTGTTCCCCAGCCCTGTCCTGGGGAAGCCCTGCACGGGGCTGGTGTGGAACATGGGACAACCAAGTTCCCTGTCAGTACCTCAGCAGAAGGCAAAACTGCACCTAAGGCTAGCTCAGGCAGAGCCAGTCACTAGGTCCTGGCCCAACTCTATGCACCCCTGCCCTGAGTACCCTTGGCTCCCAGCACCCCAGCCCTAAGCACCCTTGCTGCTGCAGGTGGGCGCAAGCAGCGGACATCATCAGAAGGTGAGAAGTCGCCAGAGGAAAGCTCCAATCTCGCCCCATTAATCACCTGAGCAGCAGCGTGGCCAGAGCACAGTGCTGGAGGCCCATGCAGACTGGAGGTAGGAACCTGCCTCTTGGTGCAACATTCCTTTCCCAGCAAGTGGGAGGTCACTCATTTTAAACAGTGTAAAACCAAGTTTCAGGCAGCAAAGCCAAATGGGGTGGTTTGGAGCCCATGCAGGTAAGCATGTTGGTGGGGGCTGGAGCAGGATCAAGGGATATGGAGCCTGGTCTGCTCTCAACAGCAGATTGGATGTCAGAGACTGGAGTGAGACCTTGGCTCATATTTTCACTGTCTGCATCAGTGAACCTGGCTAGGAAAGATGCTGCAGGCAGAGAGGGCGAGCTCTGGCCACCTGCACCAGAGTGTGCTTGTGTCTTCCAGGTCTGCAGCATGGGGGTCTCCTGCCGTGAGGCTCATGTCCAGCAGCAGGAGGTCTGCACTCACTCGCTGCCTGTCCGCCCGCTCGTGCCGCCCCTCCCTGCAGGATTTGTGCAGAGCCCCATCCCCAGGCGAGAAAGGAAACCATCCAGGCAGCCTGGACCAGCTAGCTGGAGTCTGAGGGCCCTTGCCCAGCCGCTCCCTGGTAGCATCTGGTCTCAAGGAAGAGGTGAAAAAAGGAAAGGTGAAAAAGTGTCTGTCACGGCATCCCTGCAAGCAGTGCAGGGAGGGGCAGCCCAACCCAGAACTGCCCTTTAACATCATTTACCATCCCCATCCCAGCGAGGCCCGGAGCCCCGCGGCGCTGGTGCTGCACGATGTGGTCTCCACCATGAGGAGAATGTGCTATCTGGGGGGTGCCAGGCGCAGCTCAGGGCCCCAGCACACGTTTGTGCCGTGCCCGCCTGCAGCACCTCGCTCACGCTGATCATCCACACGGCCCAGCACTCCCGAAGCCCTGCCAGGCCCAGGGCAAGGAGCCCCGCTCAGCCCCGAGTGCAGCCCCTCCCTGGGGAGGGCCTCTCCGTGCTGCATCGGACCATCCTCCTCCCCACACACGCCTGCCGCTGTGAGGGAGGCTCGCACCAAGACTTCGGGGTGGGACAGACCAGTCAGTAGTTTTTGTAGAGGCTCAACGCAACGGGGATATCAACATTAAAAGTGATTTTTCCCTGAGGGATGCCCTCTGTGTCCATGGGTGCAGGGAAAGACGCTAACCCTTCCCACCAGGCCGGGCTGCCCTCATACCCAGGGCCAGAGGGGCTGGAGTAACAGGGCTCAGCCTCATGAAGGGAGCAAGAGAAGGGGTCAGCAAGTGGTGCCCGATTTCTCGCCGTGAAGCTGGGCTCTCTGTCACTCCTGCTGCCAGGAGAGCACTTGGCAAGCAGAGAGATAAGCCCCAGCAGTGCACACAAGGACTGGGGAAAAACAGGAGTTAATATCAGGTCATTGCAAACACAATAGTGGGATACACGTGCTGGAGTACAGCCTGACAGAAAACGACGGAAATCTCAGTCCACCCATGCTGATAAAACTTCAGCTGGAATAACTGCAGCCCTGTCTGGGCACTGCCCTTCTAAGGAAACACACAGCAATTGAAAAGTGGACAGAGGAAAGCAAGGGCTGGAAAACAACCTACCCCAAAGGCTGAAGGAAATAGAGTCACTTTATCTTAACTGGTGAAGAATGTGAAGGGGAGAGAGGAAGTTTTCAAACACATAAAAAGCTGTTGTACAGAGGAAAGGAATAATCTGTTCTCTGTTGCCATGGTAAATGGGATAATTGGTAATGAGCTTACACCATAGAAAAGGAGAAATTTAGGTCACTTGCTAGGAAAAACAAGGTTGGTATGACTAGCAAAACACAAGTATAGATCACATGGGGTGGGCCAGCCTTCACACCAGGAGGTCTCTAAGGGCAGAAGTGTAAGCAAATACCATAAATAACAAAAGCAGAACTGGTTCCTTAACTCCTCCTCAGGTCACCCCTAGAAGTCACCTTTTAACCTCTTCATCACCATCACTGTTGTGAATGGACACCAAAAGGAGAAAAAGATTCCTACCTGCAGAGAGGAGGAAAGGCTGGCTCTGGCTCACTCTCTTATATGACATGAACACTAACCAAAAGAGATCAAATGAGAGACCCCATGCACTCTGTGCAAACACAACAAGGCAATAAGGCACCATTTTTGCCTTTTCTGTCTAAGCTGCAGCACAAGCAAATCCATCAGGGTAACAGTGACTACTGCTACCTGACACAAGGAAAGGAGCTGTCCCCTTTCTTCAAAGATCCTGTCAGGAGGCTGCTCTGTCAGCACATGAATAGATCTGCAGTGATTGCAGAGAGCAGAAACAGATGGCCCCAGCTCTTTTTCTGTGCCAGAAACACAGGCTGGTGCTGGCAGGCCCTGCTGAAACAAGTGGGAGTAGATGGGGGTTCACCAGGAGCCTGCTGAAAAGGATGAACAGATCTGCCTTTTGACACCTGAGGGGCAGCCCAGGAATGGAAACACTTGACCATCCAGAAAGCAACCACAGACAGACAGGCAGGATGAGCTGGGCAGCACAGGGCAGCGGGGCAGAAAGAACAGAAGATGAAAACAGGAGGAACTGGTTGGCTTCATGTAATCACAGGGAGCTCTCAACAACACTCTCCCAGTAAGACTCCCCATTTAGTAGTGGCTGTGATCATCAGAGATGCAACACTATGAGAGAGAAAGGGACAGCCTTGAAACAAAAACCTCAGCCTGGGGAGGTTCATATGGTCTGAAGACACGGACATCACACAAGGCAGGGGTAGCATTCAGAGACCAAGGTTTAATTTCATGTCAGCAACACAAAGAAGCAATTATCACAATTACAAATATTTGCTCATATAAGGCTCAGAAATTGGGAAGGGGTTGGACGAGCGGAGAGAAGCTAGCAACAGCTTTACCCCTCCCCAAAATACTGAGTGACATTGGTTCACAAGCCATGTGAAATCCTAACCACTGTGCTGTTATCCCACAGTGCATTGCACTGGCACCACTTTGCCATGATCAAAATGATCAGTTACATGGAGTTGATTTGGATGTGCTAAAGATGCAGCTCTAAGGGCCTGGAGACCAGGCTGCTGTTGTGAAACAAGAACCAAGGTGGCTCATGCTGCTCCTACCTCCTGGGGACCATTTAAAAAATGTCAGAAGACGATCATCCCTGATTGAGCTACTGCTCCCGTCTTTATCAAACCCCAAGAGGTGTGGGAAAAGGCAAGCCATGAGCAGAGAAAGACATGGACTACACACTATAGCTTTGGTGACTTTATGTAAGTTTGGTTGTTCATGTGCTTCATTGGATTTTTGTAACAGCTTCATGGATGGACTTGGCCACATAGTCCAGGTTCTTCGTAGTTAGACCACACATGTTGATGCGCCCACTAGCCATCAGGTAGATGTGTTTTTCCTTGATCATGTACTCCACCTGCTTAGCTGGGGAAACAATTGGACATCAGGTTAGAGCTCAGAAAAAAACCAAAGAACTAGTCAGAGATGCTTCAATCTTTCACAACAAGCAGAAAAGTTCAAACACTGGCCACTAAAATCTTGTGTGATGCTTCATCCCTCCCCAGCCAACTACAGATGCAGTGATGCCAAAACTCCAGTGAGACCAAGAGATTCCTGCTTGGACTGCTTCAGCCCAGTTCACCCATAGCAAAACTGACCTCATCCAGTCCTCCCTTCAAAGGCCACTTGATACTTACGGTTCAACCCTGTGAAGCTGAACATGCCGATCTGATCTGTGATGTGGTTCCAGGTGCCTGGGGTCCCAAGGGCCTCCAGTCGAGACCGGAGCTCTGACCGCATCAGCAAGACCCGATCTGCCATTGTCTTCACGTTGGCCTTCCTGCAGCAGGCAGCAAGCAGAGCGTGAGGACGGGCACCCCTTCGGTTTGAAGCCATCTGGCCAAGCCTGACCCTCAGGGAGACAGCTTCCCTCCCTTGCCCTCTCCCACCAGCCCTGGCAGCACGTACCACTCGTCAAAGAGCTGCGGGGAAGAAAGTGTAGTTGCCACAATGCGCGCTCCCTGGGCGGGAGGGTTGGACCAAGTGGTGCGCACAATCTTCTCCATCTGGGATAGCGCACGCTGCACGTTGTCCGCGTCCTTCCCCACCACGGTCAGGTTCCCCACCCGTTCATCTGTGGACAAGCCAAGAGATGTGAGCCGCTGGTTCCACACGTCGTGGCAAAGCAGAGAATTCCCCACCCCTCAGCATGCCAGCCCCATCTGTCTGGGTATGATGCTACTGGGCCAGCTTACTGCCAGACACTCACTGTAGAGCCCAAAGTTCTTGGAAAACGACTGTGCACAGAAGAGCTCAAAGCCCTCGGAGACAAAGTATCGCACAGCCCAGGCATCCTTGTCCAGGCTGCCAGAGGCAAACCCTTGGTACGCTGAGTCGAAGAATGGAAACAGGCTCTGGCGCTGCAAGGAGGAACAGTGTTAGAGGGAAATCCCCTCCCCACAACCTCTCTTTTACCCCCACAGTACACGTAGGAGGGAAAAAAGACCACTGAGTTTCTGTGTGAATTAAAAGGAACATGGTCCAGCAACGCTAGACTGAATTACTTTCTACTGAGGTAAAAGAATAGAAAGACTGAAGTGGTCAGTAAAAGTCAATGCAGGAGAAAACTGCATTTGAGGACACAAGAAGTGCACCACTTCATATGCTACTATCCAGCACCAGCCTGCAGATCTTTCCAGCAGGAGAAACCTCACTACAGCCCATTCCACAGACTGCGAAAACAAGAACTTGGAGGCACAAAAAGAACTGCAGTGTATCTCTCCGCTGAGCACAGACAACTAGCATTCTGTTGTCCACCCCTCCCTTCAACACCTGCCCTGTGGCACTCTTTCAGCTTCTGCCACATCTCATGCCATTCCCTCAAAGCCTATTTCGGATGCAAATGCTCTGGCTGGCTCAAGAGCTATTTGCCACCTCAGCGTTGTTTCAGCCCCAGCAGCAGCCCATACCTTCATGACAGCAGCAATCTGCTTCCACTCATCCGGAGTAGGGTCTGTGCCTGTCGGGTTGTGCGCACAGGCATGGAGGATGAAAATGGAGAACTCTGGGGCTTTCTGAGGAGAGAACACGTCTTGGTCACATACACACAGGGACTAGACTGGGCACCTGCACCACAGGAAGAGGCCTGGAGCTGCTCTGGGCAATAACAGCCTCTTTTGCAGTGATCCACTTCCCAGCACAGCACACCAGAGCCTACCCAGCTGCAGATACTGACAGTACAGCACCAAGCTCAGCCCATCCCATGCCAGTTTTACTCACCTCCATGTCATTCAGCAGCCCCTGGAGATCCAGGCCCCTCTTGGCAGCATCCCAGTAGTGGTAGGTTCTAATATCTTTGAAGCCAGCATCCATAAACACAGAATTGTGGTTCTCTGAGGAAAGAAATAACTTCTCAGAAAAGCACACCGTATCTCCAGCAAGCTGCCTTCTCCAGCCCCAGCATCCCCCATTGCACACATGAGAAGGCCCCTCCCTCACTGCCCAGACCCCTGCAAGGAGCAGGGCTGTGCCTTCCTCACTCACTGACCCACAGGGCTTCGTGAGAGCAGCACTCACCCCAGGTTGGAGTAGAGACGTAGATTGGGGTGGCTGTGTTGTTGTTGCCGTTGTACCAGCGCCTCAGGAAGTCTGCGCCGATCCGCAGCGCGCCCGTCCCGCCCAGGGACTGAACACTTCCCACCTGCAACAAAGACCCTTGCCAGCACTGCCCACCCAGCTCAGCACCACTACCAGTGCAGAGAAAGCAGAGGTGCTTGCAAGAGTGAGGCAGGATCCCAAAGGTGTCCCCTGGGGTCAGCCCAGTCAGAATGCCATCCCCTTCCAGTGGTCTTCAACGTCCTTCAGTGCTCAGGCCCACCCTGAAAACCTCTACCATTATAAATAGACTCCCGCCAGTCCTGTTACGTTTTGGCACAGACCACATTCTCAGCTAATAGTTTATTTCAGGAAAGGTGGTATATTATCTCACTTGGGTTTCCCATGGGGAAACTATTAAAAGATTAAGGAAAACACAGATTCCAACCACAGGCCACCTCCGGTTTTCCCACAAAACCACAATTACTTGCACAAACAGTTTCAAGTACCTGGGTTCAACAAGTAAGCTACAATCAAGAAAAAACATGTCTGAGAAACCCCCAAATCCTGCCAAAATGCAGGACCTCTACACATTTCTGCTCTTCTATTCAGTCTGCTATAGAGACACCCTAGGGACCCCAGGACTCCCTGTCCACCACCTACCCGATTCTCTTTGATGGCAGGGCTGTCATCACCCAGGGCGATGCGGGAGGCGTTGGCCCGGAACTCGGGCAGGCCCAGGATGGGCAGATACTCGTGGTTCAGGCTGTTGTCGTTGGCGATGATCTGCTCCACCTTCTTCACCACCGGCAGGACCCATGGCTGCCCCTCGTCCGTGCGGTAGGCTGCGGGAAGGGGAGAGCCGTCCTTACTGCACCGGGGGGACGCTGCACGGGGGGCCCGGCTCCCCGAGGGACCTGCCCGGGACACCGAGGACGGCGGCCCGACCGGCTGCCGCACGACCTTGACGGCCGCTGGGGCTCGCTGCCCGCCCACCCCCCCGCGTCCGGCCGGG
>VWZP01005979.1:2112615-2127724 GCA_013396995.1 Dicaeum eximium | reverse complement strand
CCCAACAAACAAACAAAAAAAAACCCCAACAAACCCAACCAAAAGAAAAAACCCATAACAATAAAAAACCCAACCACAACCTAATGGAAACCTTCACAGCTGAAGCAAAACACACCTGGCAAGGACCAGTCCTGAATAGACTGGCCACAGGCAAATGATCTTCCCTCTTTTAATATCTGTATTCACAGAATTATAAAAAATAAGCCTAGAAGGCCCTTGAGAGGTCACCTAGCCTGTCTGCCTACCCCCAGACAAATCAAACCCTTCCTGGCAAAGCTTTTGTCTAAACTGTTCCTAAAAGAAGCCTCTAGTGGTGACGACGGCTCCCAGGAAAAACAAGTTTTAATCCCTTTTACCACAATCATTGCAGGGTGAGTCTATGGCTTTTTCTTCTACCCACCTGAAAACAAGGAATAGCCCATTATCTCATACTTTGTAGCAGGGCTTTATGCATTAAAGACTTTTATCTTATTTCCCTGTAGTCTTTGTGTTGTGATACTAAGCTACCCTTCAGCCTCCTCCAGTATGTCATGTTTTCTGAATTTCTGATCTTGTTCTTCCCTGGGCTTTCTCCAAGAACAGCAACTTGAAACGTTGAGCCCCGAGTGGGATTCAGTGCTGAGTCTGACACTCTTTAAATGCAGCAGGAGCACATCAGGTGTCTTACAAACACCTTGTTCATATGTCCTGGTTTGATTTTGCTCTTCTCACTTGGGCTGCTGCTGTCCCACGCTCCCTGCAGGACCCACTCTCACCTCCAGCTACTTTCCCACAGAGCAACCTTACTCATTCCCCAGCCAGTGCCTTGCAATGTTGATTTTCTCCCAGCTCACAGAAGAGCCTTATATTTGTTCTTATCAGCAGGTTTATTTCAGGTTTCTTCACCTTCTCAAGAAAATCATTCTTGCAGACCGGTGCTGCAGGTGAAAATCACTGATGAAAGCACTGACTACCCCTAAACCGAGACCAGGCTCTGTCTGAGGACTGAGCATGGGAAACTGCCCTTTCAGTACCTTTTCCCAGCCAGCTGTGCCCTCATGTAGCCACACACTCACCTAGCCCACATTTCTCCATTACTCGCAAGAATTTAAGAATTTCATGCGGAAATGGGACTCAACTCCTGTGAACCTCAAGATTTAGCACATCTTGTCTTTCCTATGTCAGCCAGCACAGAAATCCTCAGGTAGAAAATTTGGTTGATTCAGCTCTCAGCTGATGGCGAAAGCTGTCACTTACTGGTTTGTTATCTCTGCTCCCGTGTCATGTCACTTAATGATGTATTTGCCTGTCTTCACTGTGTTTATGATCTGTTTATGTCAAAGGTCCCTTTTTCCTTTACTTCTGCACCCCTGGTCTCGAGTAAAGCTCAGGAACTTGGAAAGCTACAAGATTCATTTGGGACAAAAAAAAAAAAAAAAAAGAAAAAGAAATACTCAACAACAAGTACATCCTCAGAACTCACATGTTTATCCAAATTCATCTGAACCTTCTGGGGACAGTGACTTTTTAGGGTAAAATGAAAACAAGTTCAAGTGAGTTTTCCATCCCTGCAACAGTACAGTAATTCCAGCCAATCTGAGACAATTTTCCAAGAAGATTTCCTGCAACCTCACAGTGATTAAAGGAAATAACATTGTGAATAAAGGGACATTCTTCAAAGTCAGTGAAGGAGCCACAAACGGTACATTCTCACAGAGGGCCGGAAAGCGCCGGCGCGAGGTGGATTTTGCGGTGCGTGGCCCCCCAGAAGGAAGAGGCTGGGCTGCCACTCCATCCCCCTTCCCCAGCCCGGGGTTGTGACCGGGCTGGGAACAGGGTCCCCAGACTCTCCATGCTTGAGGCCAAAAGGCTTGGCCCCACAAGCTCTGGCTGCGCCCCTCCAGGTGAGAATTCGACAGGTTTGGGGTCAGGTGACAAGGGCAAGAGCCCAGTGATCCTCTCAAATCCCAGGGTGACCATGCAAAGAGCAGCGTGCCACCACGGCATGGCCACAACTTCTTCCTAGGAACCTCCCCATGCCTCGCTTTGCCTCGGTCAGTCCCTCCGTGCCTTTGCCTGGGGTTGACACGGGAACGTGAACGGGCCCAAAGAGCCGCTGGGGCAGAGGCGAGAGCGCTTCGCTGCGGGGCTGGGCGAGTGCGCTCCTGCCCGTGGCCACCACGGTCACTGCGGTGCCCCGCGACCGGGACCAGCCGGAGAGGGAGGAGCCTGCGCTCCAAACGGCCGGGCAAGGGGACTTTTAAAAGCCCTTCTTAGGTAAAACAAAGGGAAGGGGATAACGAGGAAGGGAGAGGAGCTGGGGAGAAAGGTGAGAGGGGCTCCGCGGCAGCCTGAACACACATGCTTCAGTGGATGCTGCGTAATCAGGGAATTAGCTAATGAGCTTACTGCGGCGCGGGGACAAGTCCTTTAGAAATATCGTGGCCACCTGGGGAGGCTTGCAGAGGAGCCAGGCGGCCTTAATCTGCAGTGCTGGAAAGACAAGCCCCCTCCGCCCCTCCCCGGCACGGCTCCCTCCCTGCACAGCGTGTCCCGGGGTGCCACGGAGGGCCGGCAAATGCAGTAGCAACTGCGCATGAAAAGGACAGTAAAGAGTGTTTTTGTAGAAAAAACAACCAAACAGCCCGTGCTCACGGCTGATCTTAGACATCCGTGCAGCGAGGATGGGGCTGCTCGGGGAGCGCTGTGATCCAGCTGCCCCCGGACACACAGCGCTGCCCTAGACTGTCAGCACAAGCGATTCCAGCAGCATGGATTGCCTTTCCCTGCAGTGCCAGCTGTGACGGATATGTCAGACAAAACCAAATAACTCCAAAATACGATTTGCGTGGTTTTTTACAAGTCGTCCAAATACAGCCTTATAAAATCTGAGGCGAAGGCAAATTCATGTATAAGTGCCTGTGAATGTGCTAATTTGAAGGGGAAGTGGGTGAGAGAATCTGATGCTGAAAGTCACTTAGAACAATGCAAACATTAAATATACAAATACTCATCAAATACTTAGTTAGAAAGTGGCTTTAGACAGTGAACAGGCTGAGTTGAAAAAAAATTATTTGCTGATAAATATTGAACTCATTGAGAAATTTGGGCATGTGGCAGTATTTGCATAAATTAGAGTGGGGGAAATATGAAAGCATCGAAGACAGAACACTCCTCCAGTGAAAAAAAGGACAAGCAGAAACCTCGGCCAAAAATAAGGCTCCACTTAAAAATTACTCCCACACTAGTGAAGACGTGACAAACCCATGTATTCACAGGAAAAACGTAAATTGATGGTTTTTATTTTTATATCGAGGCAGAATTATTATTAATGATGTAGAAAATAAATTATAAAACTTACACTTATTCTGTAAAACAATTGCTTAAAATTTTCTAGCTCAAAAATAATTAGATTGACAACTATTGTATGGAAACCAATTTCATTTAACTTTTCAGTGGGATATTTTGAAACAATTTTTTCCTTTCAGTTTTCTAAAGCAGAAAGCTGTTCAAAATTTGAAAGCATTGTGTTTCCAGGTTTTCCTTGTCCCCTTTTTGCCCGCTGCCCTGAAACTGCTTGATGATGGCTGACGTTCGTGCTGGATTTCCTCCTCTTTTCTGATCCTTTATTCCCTACTCCAAGCTTTACAAAATTTTAGTATACTTGTAAAAGAAAACAAGAAAAACCCCAAATGCAGTGTTGCTTCCTCAGCCACTAAAGAGTTGTAACAATAAAAGTAATAGAAGAAATAAGAAAAAATTGTCAACATTTAAATAATTTTTCAGCTGGAGTAGAAACAACTATGCCTACTCAGAAAGTGATGGTACCTACAGCAAAATGATTTTTTTTTTTGTGTGTGTGTGTGTGTGAAGATTTTTTTCTGAACTACTTTAGCTGGGTTTTTTTGGTGGTGGGGTTTTTTGTTGTTTTTTGTAGGGGTTTTTTTTGTTTGGTTTTGGTTTTGGTTTTGGTTTTTGGGGGAGTTTGTCTGTTTGTCTGTTTTGGGTTTTTTTTTTTTGTTTTTTTCATTTGGTTAGGGGGGTTTTTTGGGGTTTTTTTGGAGGGCGGGATTTTCTTTTTTTTGTTTTATTTGGGGTTTTTTTGGTGGTAGGGAAAAATAAAATCAGGGTCTGTTTTCTGGGCTGCTACTTTCTGATTAGTGATGATGATGAAGGCCCTGGGGTCCCAACCACCCTGGGGACTCAGCTCCCACACTGCCGGCTGGGGAGAGAAATCTCTTGTCTGCTGCACCAGGAGCGGCAGCTTCTGCTGCAACCAGACCCTGCAGCAGAAGGGGTGGCATTAGGGGGAGCGTGGTGGCAGGGCTCAGAGGTGACACGAGCCACGGGGATGGCCCCAGCAGGTGCTGGGGCTGCAGAGACCCCGGCTCCGCACTGGGGGACACGCCCGAGCTGGGCACAAGAGCCTCACACACCTGCAGGGTGGCTAAAGGGAGCAAAACTTCCCAGCTGGCATTTGCGAAGGAGGGTGGGATATTCCCTTTCCTTTCCAGTTGGTCACCACTGCCCCAGTGCTGAGTCCAGCACAATGAGCACAGTGAGCACCCCAGGTGCCAACCCTGTGCAGGGACCGTGGCCCCAAGAATCGCCCCTTCCTGGGCATGGAGAGCTGGGGGCAGATGGAAGCAGTGAACTCAGCCCCTCTCTGTCTGAGCAACAGGGTCTTTCCACAGCTCCCTGCTCCTCCGAGTGTCCACTGTGGGATAGGGCACAGCCCCACACCGAGGGTGGGGGACTGTCTTTCCACAGACACGAAACAATAGTCAGTGTCGATTATTTATTTTCCAAATAAATCAGCAGGTCCTGCAGGAGAAGGGCTGGAAATCGGCAAGTTTAGATTAGACCCTCCCCAAACCCCGGCTGGGCCTTGAGCCGCTGTCAGGGCTGCAGAGAAACAGCAGCGAACTCTCACGCAAATGGCCTATAAAAAAGGCCCCTGTCAAAGGCACCTTGACCTGGAGGCTCGCTGTGGTGCTGAGCTCCCCATGGCCCTCCCCTCTCCGGGCCGCGCTCTCCTTGCATGATGTATTTCCCCTGCCTTTTTTAGAGCTGCATTATGTTAGCTCCAGGAAACAGCCTCTTCCTTCTTATAAACACAGCCCTGGGTTACTGACCAGCGGCCCTGCCACTCCACAGCCACTCTCTGTCCATCCATCACACCTCGCTGTCACCCTGGCAACATATCTCTTGGACCGGTCCGGCTCCAGGGATGGGAGAGGCAGGAGGGGGGGATAAGGGGGGGTCACATACACAGAGCACAATTCCAGCCTGCTGACTAATTCCCTGGAAACCCTGGGGCTGCACAATGAGAAAGCCTTTCCGAGGGTTTCTCGAGCCTTACTGGAAGGTCAGATGAAGGTCAGCGCAAGGACACGGCTCCTGCTTTCCCCACCGTCAGCAAGGGCGGGTGCGCGGGGCGGACGTGGGCGAGCCGCGGGGGTACCACGGGTGCACGGTGGGAGGGATGTTTGGAGAAGGGAGCCTGGGCCCAGGCGGCCCTGGGATGCGGCACAGAGCCCACTCGCCACTGCTGGGCGCAGGAAATGTGCCTGGGACGGGGCTGGCAGGGTGTCCTGGCAGCCACACAGGCGTCAGTGCTTCCACTGGGACAGGGCATGGCCAGTGGCGTGGCCTTTTGCCACCCCGGCAAGGGAGGGATGAGGAAAGGCAGAATTGCTTTGGCCCCATGAGAACTCCTCACCACCTTTGCTACGGCCCCAGTGCCTGCAAACTGCTGTCCTGACACAGCATCGCTGCATGGGTCATGCACAAGGCAGGATGGATCCCGGGGAGGGCACCAGGACGGGTCGCGGGGAGAGCATCCCAGACACGCTTGGATACCCAGGGTCTCCAGTGTGCTGGGACATCAACAGCATAGGGACAAGACAGGAACTCTATCAAGAGATCCAGGTTGCCCTGTCAGTGCTGGCACAGGGACATATTTTGGCTGAGCCTTTGAGCCATCCAGCCTCTTGTATGCAACCACAGCAGGAGGGGTCCAGCCATGTCCTGCTCCTAGAACACCATCCTTGTCCATCCCCACCTGCTTGTCCTTCATGTTAAGCCATTGTCTCCAAGAGGAAATGCCATTTAAAGGCAGGTATTTCAAAAGAAATGGGAGATCTCTACTCTCTGAACAACACAGCACTTCACTTCTGCCTGTCCCCTACGTAAAGCTGGGAGTCAGGTTTACATAGGGATAAAACAAAAAAGGCAACGCTTTTAAGGACAGATCTTCACAAACCCAAACCAAAGCCCCATGAGGGCAAATCCTTTCTAATCCATGCTCTTCCTCAGAGGTGTAAGTGGAGTGGAAGGGTAGAGGGGGGGATTTAAATCTGGAAAACAGTTCCCCATCTCTTTGGTCTGGCAAAGGGCCCACTGATAGACTAAAAACAAGTTTGCAGAGAAGCCTGTGTGGGATAATCCAGCTACGGCCCCTGAGGGGATGAGAACAATTAGGAGTCCTCTCTCAAGTCTCCACTCCAAGATAGGAAAACAGTTTATAGTGTGGTCCAGAGTTGTTGTTAGAAAGTTCTGAATCATCAGGATACACTAACAATTTCTGCACAGTAATTGCCAGGGTATTTCATTAGGCGGACTCAGAGATAAACTATTAACAGAAGCTTTCAAATCTCCTACCTGCCTTCCCGTGTGCAGGACACAAGGGCTGCCCTATTTATACAGCAGCTGTCGGTGAGGATCTGGGTTCAGGAGGGAACCACATGAGCAGCCGTGGCTAAATACAAAAAGTATTTCAAAGGAAAACAAAATAATGGGTATTTATTAGACGTGTGCAGGCCAAGCACATGCTCTGCCATTAACCTTTCCAGGCATGGTAATCAGCCAGGGAGCAGTTTGCCTTCACTGTCACTGAACATACCACAGTCTCCAGCCACAGCAAACGTTCCACTTCCAAAGAAAACCCACCACAGCATTGGAAGCTGGCCTGCAGTGGCCTCTGGAAGGATAGTGCAAAATATCTTTGGGCTGAGCCTCACAGGCTTTTGAGCCATATTTACCCAGATGAGACAGAAATTATGAGCTTCCCCAGCCTCATCTTCCTCCCTAGCCCCCAAGTGCAGGTTGTTGCATGGCAGATGATATTTGTTTCCAGTCCTCCTGAGCTGGTCAGCCTCAAATTACAGCTGGGAAGATGAAACAGTGCAACAGCCACTGGCTGTGGGTGCCCCTCGGAGCAAATGTCAGCCCCACAGACAAATGCCAGCAGAGCTGAGGAATGCCACCACACAGAGGCCTGTGCACCGCCCTGTGCATGCACTCAGACAAGGTTGTAGCATAATTTCTGCCAAATCTGGTTCCTGCATCCTTTTTCAGCTCAATAACCCTGAAACCACCCTGGCAAACCCAGAGCTGTGTACCATTTCTTGCACAGCTTTGCCAGTTCCGGGGTAGCCATGGCCAGGATGGATTCATTGCATGGGAACAGCCAGAGGAATCTTGATTAAGCAGGGAGAGAAGTGGAGACTGGCTGCCAGGCAGATGCCCTAAACAAGAGTGACTTATCAGCTCCATTTCCAAGATGAGACATCTGTCACCACCTTGCACATAGCCAGCCCAGCCACTTGCTCCTCACCAGCATGCCTGTACAGAAGCATGAGGGCTTCCCCCTCTCCCTGAAGGAAGCCATAGAAACAGCCACTGTATAATTTGCAATATTTCTCCTAGAAAATGCTTTGCTTGGGCTAAGAAAAGCATTACACCCAGAGTGCTTTGGGGGACAGTGGTGGGCAGGAGCAGGAGCCAGCATGCAGCTGCATTCCCAGCCCTGTGTGTTTGCCAGCGAGCCGCCCCAGCAGCAGCGCAGGGAGGTCTCCAGGCCGAGGAACGCCAAGGGCTGCGGACAGCAAGGAACCACTGCGCCAGCACACACGCAGCAAACCCGACACGGTTAATCCCTCCAGTTTATTATGTAATAAAACGCTTTCCAGACCTGTTAAAATTTAATTGGTTTAATCTTAGTTGTTCCATTTTCTACGGCACATGCAAACACAGAGCCTGACCCTGCCACTCTCGTGTGAACTGTCCCGCGGGCTGTGGTGGGAGCAGGATGAAACCCGCTGACCTCAGCAGGATTACGTGCATGAATCAGAGCAGCAGGCCTGGGCTCGGAGCTGAAATCCAGCACTGGGCAGGTCGCCAGCACAAGGCCCAGGGTCCACTTAGGCTCCACTTAAGCGCTATGGGATGCGAGCGGGACGCAGGCCCGTGGATGCGAGCGGTGAGCAAGCCTCGTGCTGGGCCTCTGCTGAGGGATGAATTTCAGCTCAGCTTCTCAACCTCACGGACACAAACACACAGCAATGGCTTCTGAGACATGGAGCAAAGGTACTCCCAGAAAGGCTGTGGGGTGTGCTCCACCAACAGCGTGGTTACGTGTGCCTGCAGCAGTGTCCTCCTGCGCACGGTCAGTAACTGTGATTTATGACAGCTTCTAGTCCAGAGGAAGAGGTGTTTTGCTACCCTCTGCACATCCACAGTCATGGGGCTGTGTAGTACAGCAGGGTAGCTTTGTGAAGCGTGGGTATCCTTTGTGCACAAGAGATGCCAAATAAAAGCAGGCAGGAGGGGGTCCTTGGCACTGGCATGTCCTATCCTGCATTGCCTTAGATGAAAGATGACCTTTACCTGCTCCTGCAAGTTGGCTCTCACCGAGCTCAACATGTCAGCCTCAGTTTCAGAGGCCCATCAGGCACTGAAATCAAGGGCAACCCCCCTTTGGTGTCCAAGCCTATTGACTTCCCCTTGCTGCAATGGGCAGCACCCTTGCATGTGCTGCTTCTATCCCTCAAAGTGCTGAACACTGAACGTTTCACACAGCTACTGGTATCCCTCAAACCAACCTTGAAAACATATGTGTGGGATGCTAGAGTCTGGTTCTGACCTTTAGAAAACACATTTATTTTCCACTGAGGCTTTGTTTCGGGATATATTTCCAAGCCACGCATCCCTGCAAGAACTGTGAAGCAAAAGTAAATCAGCCAATATCAATGGAGAAAAAAAATGCTGAAGAAAAGCAGATATTTGCAGTGATGTATTTCTCAAGAAAATGGGCATTAGTTGGGTGGTTCTTGGGCAAACCAAGCCAGCTGGTTCTGAGGATTCGGAGAGATGCTGGAGGTGTCAAGCAGCAGACTCGAGTGAGTGGGATGGTCCAGGCACTGCCCGGGCACAGACGGGACACAGCAGTGGGAGATGGAGACAGCCTGTTGCGGGGTAAGCATGCTGCATCCCCTACTCGGACCCGGCTCCGCTGCCTGCAGAAGCCTTCTTCTCTCCTGAAGAATACAGATAACGTTTCTTTTCAGAGTTGTGAAAAAGAGCCACTTCTGTGCAAGCGGCAGGGCAGGGATAAAGGCCATCCTTTCCCCCGGGAGCCGTGACCAGGCGGGCACACTCAGGGAGTGAGTCCGGGCAGGGAGCTGCCGGCGGAGCCGCCCCGTGTGCGCTCCTCACGGACCCCTCGGGGCGCGCCCGCTGGGCACCGTGAGGGGCGCGCCAAGAGAGCCGGACCCGGGAGAGGACGGAGCGCCGTGCCGGACCGGACCGGACCGGACCGCTGCCGGCAGGTGACGGAGCCGTGCGGAGCCGGTGCGGGCTGCACGGGACGCGGGCCCACCGGCAGCCCCGGCGGCGGGTCGCTGCCCCGAGACCGCCGCCTCTCCGCGTCGCGTCGCCGGCCCTGCCGTGCGGGGGCGTCTCCGGCGCGCTGCGGTTCTCACATAAATCAGGACCGAACTCCTGGGAAAGAGCCATCCTTCACCGGGCGCTGCTGACAGAGAACGAGAACCAGACGGGCCCTGAGATAAACCACGGCGCGCAGCGTTTACACAAGGGCAGGCTCTGTGTAAATAGAGCCGGGCGCGGGGGGCAGCTCCCGGCGGCGCGGGCAGCTCCGGCTGCGGCCCCGGCCCCGGCCCGCCGGGCTCCCGGGGCGGCGGGCAGGTGGGTACCGCCCGCCCCGCGCCTCCCGCCGCCGTGCCGCGGTGGCTCCCCGAGCACGGGGGCTGGAGACAGGGCCGGATTAGCGTGTTTGTTTGTTTACGGCCATTAGCGCGGGGCCGGCTCCAGCGCTCCGCACCCGCGAGACTAATGGAGCAATTAGCAGCCCTGGTGCTGATAGCATCGCCCCGAGCGGGACCCCCGCCCGCGGCCGCTGCTACCGGGCTGCCTGCGGCCGGGGCCCTCGGGCGGCAGCGGGCTGCTCGCTCCCTCGCCCGCCCGCCGCGGTGTGCGCGGCCGCAGCGGGGCTGCAGCTCGCTCCCCAGGCCCGGGGGGGAGGCTCTTGGCTCTCCTGGCATCGCTGCAGCACTCGCACGGCGAGCTCCATCCATTACAATAATCCCCTGTCTAAACAGAGCACAGGAGCGGCCGGGACAACAAGGCCCTGCTGTAAACAGAGCTCAGGGGACGCCGCTAATGATATAAATAAAATAACCATTAATAGCCCGGTGACCCCAGCACAGCAGGCTTGGGAAAGCCCTGCAGCCGCATCCCGGGCTGGGACCCGCCGGCAGGTACCAGAGCTGCCTTCCTCCTTACTCCCCCTGGCTTCTGTTGCTCGGCACGGTCGGGTCGTGCTCCTCGGTACGGGCACGATCGGGCCCGACCATCTCCCCGCTTCCCCGGCTTCCCCAGCCGGGAACTCACCAGCGATCCCCCTCCACTAAAGAGGCGATGCTGGCAGGGGGGAAAAGCGCGAGTTCAGTTACCGCATGGGGAGACTGGCCCAGAAAAGGCCCGGCCGCGGCTTGGTCCCTCCGTCGGGCGTGGGCTCCCCGAGCAGTCCATGTGGCCGGCAGCAACACAAATGAGTGGGTCCCAGCGAGAGAACCACTCGCACCACCGGGGAGACGCCCCGATGCGTGTTTCATGCCCGACCAAGGCTCCCAGAGCCCGCAGGCCGCGCCCGGCGATCGGCCCGTCCGGGATCCCGGTGCGGGCGGGAGCGCGATGGCGCCAAACGAGCCAGACCCCGCCGGGGCGCGGCCCCGGCCCTCGGCACGGCGGCTGCTGCTCCACAGACGGACGGGCAGGCCGTCATCGGCGGTGGCGGGGCAGTTCTTATGGCCGCCACCACCGAAGGCACCGTCCCTTGACGCTGTTCTCCCCGCCGGGAAGCTCGGCCGCGGTGGAGCTCCGGGGAGCCGGCGCTGTGCAGAGCCCGGCCGCTCGCCGCGCCGCCACCGGGCCCCGCCTGCACCTCCCCGGGCCCGGGGCCCCGAGGCGGGCGGGAGTGGCCCGGGACGGTGGCGGATGTGTAACACGGATAAGGAGCTAATTGTTAGTAATTATTTTCGGGGTCCCGGCAGCGAGGCAGCGCCGAGCTTCTCTGCGCACCGGCGGCACGGGGCAGAGTCGGGCCCCGGTCGGGCCTGCTTACTGCGGGCGCCCTTCCCCGTCCACCGTCCGGACCGCAGGAAGGCGTCTCGCACGGGAAGCGTGCGGGGAGCGGCGAGAAGAGACCGATTCGTCGTATTTACGTAGCGAGGGGTTTGAAGTTGCGTGTTGGCAGCGGTCCGGTGCGGCGGGGGAACGGGAACCGGTTCCGCCGCGGGACCGGTAGCACATGAGCTGCGGCGAAGGGCGCGGGACTCGGGCTCCTGTCCCGGGCTGCGCCTCCAGAAAATACGTCTCTGGGGCGTGCAGAAAGACGAAGATACGACGACACCGACAGAGCCGCTAAACGGTGTAGCCGCCGGACGTTAACAACACGAGAGAAATTCCCGGGAAGGCTCCGCGAAGCCCCGGCGCCGGGACACTCACCTGCCCGGCGTACGCGCCCGGCTCCGGTGGCCTCCCCTCGTCGCCGATCCACGCCCTGCGGGGCAGCACGATTTTAATCACAACGAAAAATCTCACCAAAGACCCCCTGCCTCTCCCTCGGTGCGCCCGCTCCCCGCGCCGCGGCAGCCCGGAGCCCCTGCAAAAGCCCGGGTGCCGCGAGGAGCGCCGAGGGGTCGCGGAACCCCCGCATCACCGCGGGGCTCGGCCGGTGCCCGGCGAAGCCCCGTGCCCGGGGGACCCTCAGTGCGGAAGCGCTCGGCAGGCTCATTCGGTGCGTCCCCCGCCGGCACGGCGGCGAGGTGGCTCCACGGAGCCGCTGGCTGCCCGTACCGGCGGGAGAAACGAAAGAAAACGAAACGAAACGAAAGAAAACGAAAAACAACGAAAGGAAACACCGACGATCGCGGTATCGCGCTCCCCACCCAGCCCCGCGTTATCGCGGCCCCGGGCTGTCCCCCCGGCCCGGCCCGGTCCGCCCCGACCGGGCCTGCCGCTCGCAGGCTGCGGGGCTCGATCCGGCGGCAGCGAAGCGCGCTTCCCCCGCGCGAACGAGCGTCGCACCGGCTGCGGCGAGCTGGGCCGGCCTGCAGATTGCCCGGTCGCGGGGGTATTTGCGGGGGCACCGGCGGAGGGACCGGCGTGCAGGGGGAGGCGGAGTGGGTCGGCTACGTGTGCGTCGCATGGCTACGGCCCGTCCGGGACGGCGGGGTCGCCGTCGGCCGCGGGAGGGGTGCGGGGTGGCGGCGGCGAACCTCCCTCCGCTACGCGTCCCGGGCCGCGGGAAGCACTTGCGGGGCCGTGCTGGTGGGGCGGGGACGCCGGGCCGGCGGGGCCGCACATGCCGGCCTTTGCCGGGGCCGGACCGAGCCGTGTGCGGGCAGGGGCCAGCGCGGCGCGCCCGGGCGGGGGTCCCTACCTACCTACACGTGCTTAGCACTGGGGGACGCGGCGGCGGCTGCCGCGGCTCTCTGCGGGGACCCCGTTCCCGGCGCACCGTCCCCACGCCCGCCGGGCGGGTGCCGGGCCGGCGGGGCGCTCTGCGGGGAAGCAGCCTCCCCGAGTGCAGCCTTAATACATTGCTATTTCTGGCCGGGCGGCCGGAGCCGGGCAGGGGGCCGGCTCTGCCTCCCCCTCTCTCCAATGGCGAGGCCGCCCCCGGCCCCTCCTTGCCGTGACGTGCCGGCCCGGGGCAGAGGAGGCTCCCGAGCCTTTGGCTGTCCCTGCAGAAGCTGTAACAAAACGCAGACCCCCAGCGCCGAGCTAATGGAGGCAACTTAGAAGCAGGCGCGGCCCCTCGTCTCTCGGCGCTGCCTGCTCCCCCCGCACCGGGCGCGGCGCTCCCCGCCGAGCAGCCGCCCGAGCGCCGCCGGGCCCGCGGGACCGCCTGGCCGCTTGCGCTGCCCCGATGATGTTACCGAGCCCCGTCACCTCCACACCCTTCTCTGTCAAAGACATCCTCAACCTGGAGCAGCAGCAGGACCCGCACTATGGGGCCCAGCTCCCGCACCACCTGGAGCACCACTTCCACCCCGCTGCCTGCCTGCTGGCGGCCGCCGACGGCGCCCGCTTCTCCGACGGCGAGGAGGAAGAGGAGGAGGAAAAGCTCTCCTACCTGAGCCCCATGGCAGCGCCCGGCAGCCAGGCGGACGCGCGGATCTCCGCCGACAACTACGTTCACGCCGTGCTGCGTAGCTCCTGCGAGGCCCCCGGCCCGGGAGAAGAGCTGGACCCGGCGGTCCGAGACCCAAGTGAGTATCGGCTCCCCGCACTGCACCGCCCCGCCGGGAAGGGCCACGCGCTGGCTTCCCGCGGAGGGTTCCCAGCCCTCGGGCATAGCCCCGCGAAGCCCAGGTCCTGGCGCTGCAGCCCGCTCCACGTCCCTTGGCCGTGTCGAGCCGGGACAGGCACGTCGCGGGGCTGCCACCGCCCTCCTCCGCGCCTCGCTCGCCTCCTCCCTGGGGAGTGCCTTCGCATGGCCCCAGTCCGGAGGCGCCGGATCAGGCCCGCGCTCTGCAATTTCGGTAGCGGATGGGGAGGAACGGGTCGGGTTAAGCCCAATCCGCGCTCGCTGCGGCGGGGCCCGGCGGCGGAGCAGGTGCCCGAGGCTGTGCGGGACGCGGCCCGGAGCTCTCCTCGCGGTGCCGCAGCGGTAGCGCCGCAGCCGGCCCGGAGATGCGGTAACGTGCCCGGCCCCGCCGCCCGAATCGGGCCCTCGCAAACACAGGCGGTGCTAGAGACGGCCGGTCACAGCGCTGCCTCCCCGCCCGCACCGCTGTGCCCCGACGGGCGCGTAGCGGCGCGGGGTGGGCCGGGTGCGGCGCGGAGCTCTCGTCCGCCGGCGGGGCCCGTCGGGAGCAGCGAGCGCGCGGCGAGACGAGGCGCACCCGTGACCTGTGCTCCCCCGTACAGAGAGCTGCGTCCTGAAGAAGCCGCTGGACGTAGCGGAGAAGGCGGAGGAGACGGAGAGGCCGAAGCAGCGAAGCCGGAGGAAGCCGCGCGTACTCTTCTCCCAGGCGCAGGTCTTCGAGCTGGAGCGTCGGTTCAAGCAGCAGCGTTACCTGTCGGCGCCCGAGCGGGAGCACCTGGCCAGCAGCCTCAAGCTCACCTCCACGCAGGTGAAGATCTGGTTCCAGAACCGGCGCTACAAGTGCAAGCGGCAGCGGCAGGACAAGTCGCTGGAGCTGGGCGGCCCCGCGGCCCCGCCGCCGCCGCGCAGGGTGGCCGTGCCCGTGCTGGTCCGTGACGGCAAGCCGTGCCTCGGCGGCTCGCAGGGCTACGGCTCGGCGTACAACGGGCCCTACTCTTACAACGGCTTCCCCGCCTACGGCTACGGCAACGCTGCCTCCTACAACCCCGGCTACGGCTGCACCTACCCGGCGGGCACCGGCGGCGCATCCATGCAAGCCGCCTGCAGCCCGGCGGCGGCCGCCAGNGCCGGCGGCTCCGCGGCCCCGTTAGCACCGCACCGCAGCCCGGCCGCGCGCCACGCGCCCTGGACCGGCGGCGGCGGCGGGACGGCGCGGCGGGACCCGGCGCTCCCGCGAGCATCGGTGCGGGCCGGGGACGGACGGAGCGGCGCGGCGGGGCCCCGAGAGCTCGCAGGGAAGCGCCGCCGCCCGCGGAGCCGCCGCGACGGCCGGGCGGGCCGGAGCCGATCGCGCCGCGCCAGCGGAGCAGCTTTGCTTGTAAAAAGCCGACGGCGGGGCCCGCCAGTGCCGCGGCCCCTCTATCTACTCTGTATCGGTCACTGCCAGCGCCAGCTCGCCCAGTCAGTCAATAAACCAGGTGCAATACTCGCCGC
>VWZP01005979.1:2100307-2112551 GCA_013396995.1 Dicaeum eximium | reverse complement strand
GGGCGGGGGGGTGGGGGCGGCGCCGCCCGGCCGCTGCACCAGCCGGCGGCGGGGCCTTCCTGCGGCCAGGGCGCACTGCAGGGCATCCGGGCCTGGTAGCCCGCACGCACTGAGGGTCGGGAGCGGACCGACAGGACTGCCGGCGGCTCCGCGGCCCCGTTAGCACCGCACCGCAGCCCGGCCGCGCGCCACGCGCCCTGGACCGGCGGCGGCGGCGGGACGGCGCGGCGGGNACTCCCGCTCCGCCGCCTCTTCCCAGGACGAGGACGACGACGAGGAAGACCAGGGGCGCCCGGCGGTGCCGAGCCCGCGGGGCAGGGCGGCCCGGCCGGCTTGTGAGCGTGCCAAGGGCGCTGAATGGGGCCGCGTAGCTCAGAGCCGGGCCCATTGTGGCCGACGGGCCGGCGCTGAAAGGAGCCGCCGAGGAAGGTAGCGGGAATAGGCGCTTATTGGATTCGGGAACAAAAGGTGTGGCAGGGAGGCGAGGGACAAAGGGGCCCCGGCGCCGAGATTGACGGGCCGCTTTGCCCCCCACTGAGGCCCAGGCCCGGCGCTTTATGCGCGGGGGCTGCAGAAACGTGCTGGGTTTTGTTCCCCATTCTGGGAGCGCAGGGGAAGAGGAGGGGGGTCCGCGGGCCGCTGATTAGGGCCGGCCGGGCCGGGCAGCCTGAATGCCGGGTCATTATTGCTACATGTTCAGCCATTTCGCTCGATTGCAGGGGGAGGGGGCGGCCGAGGCCCCCGAGCCCCACGGGACCGGCCGCGGGGTCGCCTGCCGCCTGCCCCGGCCCGGGCCGCCCGGTCCCGCTGTCGCCACCGAGGCGCTCTCGGGGCTCTCGCCGCGCCTCTGCCGTGCGGGTCCTGCAGAGCCCCGCCGCCGGGGAGGGCCGGACACCGCAGAGAGGCGCGGCAGCACCGGCCGTCTGGGGCACCCCGGAGGGACCGAAGGCGCCGGGAGCTCTCCCGTGCCGTCCCCACATGTGCCCGGCCGCGGCGCTGGCTCTCCGAAGGTGTTTCCAGCGGAGCCTTCTTGGAGCCGGCGCGACGGACGCAGACCAGGGGCTCGCTGTGCCGCCCCCTGACCCAGCGCTGCCCACCGTGTCCTCCCCGTGTGTGTTGTGTGAAAGTCCCTGTGTCCCGAGCAGAGGACCAGGCTCTGCCCTCGCAGCAGGTAACGAGCTGACGGTACTAACCCCGGGTTTTACGCTGCACTTTCCCACCATTCGAGCGGAACGTGCACCTTCGGGGTTTGCGCTTTGAAAGGAACCGGAGAAATTCTTTCCGCTGCGGAGACAGAGTGAGCAAGCCGCAGCCCCGGCTCGCAGCCCGGCTCGGCACGGCACCCCGCTGTCCCGCGAGCCGCCCCGAGGCCGGCGGGCTGCACGGGGCCGGGCGGGAGAGGATGCGGCACGCCCAGCTGATTGTTTGCTGGATGGCTGTAAGGTGTCGCAGGAGAGGAAGCCCAGGCCCTGCTCTTGGCTTTCAGAGATGAGTGGTTAAGGCCCTGTGGTCTCGTGGGTAGAAACAGGATAGCCAAGAACAAAGGTAATGTGCTTTCTTCACAGTAGCAGTCAGGCTGGAGAGATTTGTCTCTGCCGTAGGAAGGAGTTGCATTTTCCTCCATGTTCTGCCAGACTCTTGTCTGCAAAAATAGGGGACCCGTGTGAGTTCATACTGCAGCGTGCAAGCCAGAGGAACCGTACCCACAACAGAAGCTCCTCCAAAATCAGGGCGTGTGAGAGGAGTTCCCAGTTTAACACATCCCCTCAAAGTACATGGCAGTTGGTGAGAAATGCACTGCATCTCAGCAGCACCCAGAGCTCTGGCTGAGAGCAGAGCCCCAGCATGGGACGTGCTGCCCAGGTCTGTAGTCACAGTCCCTAGAGCACGGACAGTTCTGTAAAGCAGGAGGACACCAGGGACCTCACAGCCGTGTTGCAAGAAGTGATGCTGGGCACTACCAGCATGAACCAGCACCAACAGTACCCAGCCACAGCAGAGCACTCTCCTCTTGAGCCTGGTCACAACCCTGACCCCTCTCTCCCTCCACGGAGCTGGAACAGCGCCCAGCCGGGGGATTCCGAGAGGCCTGACCGCAGGCTGATGGCGCATGGCGCTGGAACTTTCTGGATGTCCACCATAGCAAGCCCCATTCCTGGGACACATCCCAGCTGTCCCACCAGCTCAGAATGGAGGAAGGGCAAAGGGTTAGTGGGAGGGACCCCTCTGCAGAGCCTCGCCCAAAGCTCCTGAGCTGATGGGGACGACAAAACAGCACAAAGACACAGCAGTACTGGAGGGTGGCGGAAATTGAATGCTCCAAAGAGGAGGAACAGCCGGCAGAGGCCAGTGGGAGGGAGATGGTGGGAGATTGCAGCTTGGACTGGCTGCCCAGGGAGGGGAGACACAATGGAGGGAAGTTGCTGCGTGGCTGTGCTGGAGGCAGCACCCGGCCATGATGCACCCTGTCCCCCACGCCCCAGGGTGAAGCAGGATGCCTCCAGCAGGGTGAGAGGCACAGGGAAATCTCTGGTGGAAGTTCCTTTGGCAGAGTCCCGCTGTGGTGGTGCCATAGCCAGAGGGACATCAGGGAGGGAGGGACGAGGATGGCCATGGGCAAGGGGCAGAGGGCATGGGTTTCTTCCTGGCTGAGTGAGGGATTTACTGCTATTTGGGAATCAAGCTGTGAAGGTGCTGGTTGATTTCAAACAGGAATGAGATTTTCTAAATGCACTAATTTAAAGGAAAGGAGGGACTTCTGGGCAGCTAGGTTTTAACTCCCAGGCCTCAGACCCACTCTGTGTGCAGCTGTGTTTTTTATTCAAGTTTCCTCTACAAGGAGAGGCTTCTCCATGAGCAGAACTTGGCTGCATCCAGTGGCTCCTAGGGAGGCTCCATCCAAAGCCCAGTTATTGCTGGTTTTCTGTGGCCTTTCCATCATGCTCAGGATCACACAGAAGCAGGGCTGTTCCTTCTGCAGCACCACAGATATGCTCTGGTTTCCTCTTTTTCTTACATCTTTTTCTCCTCCTCTTATCCTCCATCCTTCTGTCTCCACCACCCACCTGCAGCCATCAGCAAGGAGCTCACCTGGGTGCAGAGGGAGATGCCTGCTCCCAGTGAGGCTGGTCAGGATGCTTGTGGATCTGGGCAGGCATCACCGAGTTCTGGTCCCATCTACTTGAACCTGGTCTCAGCCACCTCCTGCTGCTGGGGTTGGGAGCCTGGGGATCCAGCTGTTGGCTGGTGTGGTGCCCAGCTCTTGCTGGGTGGAGTGTCAGCTCCTGCTCTGCAGAGCTTCCCACTGCAGCCACTGCAGCCCTGCCGAGGCTGCTTGGCCACCGGGGCTCTGTGGAGCCATCAGTTGTTGGAGATGCTGGAAGCTCCTCCTAGCAGTGGCAATATGGGGTTGTCACATAAGAACTCTCCAGAGCCAAGAAGGCTGTTGCCAGCCATGGATCAGGTAATTAAAATCCTGGTAGTTGTGCTGTGGAGCCTCCAGCGAGGCTCTCCCACCGCACGCCCGCAGCACCAGGGGCAGGGACCCGCCTCCCTCGCGTGGGTGAGTCACTGCATCACAAGACGACTACACCTGACTGAGCAGGGGGACGGGACCTGCATGTTCGAGCTGTTTCTTCTTCCCGCAATGGTGAGATCAGGCACGGTGCTGCCACAGGGATCCAGGTGACCCACGAAGGGTTCACTCTGATTCAGCCAAGGATCCAGGTGACCTGTCCACAGAGGGGGACTGAATCTTTGTCCCCTCCAGAACAGAGTGCTGCTGAAGGTCAAAGCTGCCCCTGTGTCCTTCCAGAGCCCTTCCCGGTGACATCAAGCCACTATCTCCCGCCTAGGCAATGAATAAAACCCACAGACCCTTCCCCGGGGCCGACCCTTCTCCTCGCCCGGGGCTGCTGCAGCGGGCGGTGCCGGGGCCAGCGGGGTCCCGGGGTGCTGCCCGGGATCCTCCGGTCCCCCGGGCTGCCAGCAGGGACAGGGACACTTGCTCCCGGTGCCTGTCCCCAAGCGAGATACGGCACCGCCATCTATCGGCCAGCGCCCGGGGACGGGGGTGACAAACACCCGCCTGTCCCCGCCATCCCGTGCCGCGGAGGTTCTGCAGCTCCCTTTGGGGGGCCCGAGTCGCCCTGCAAGGCTTGGAGAGCTGCGGAGCATCGGGGCAGGGTGTGGTGTCCCCGCTGGGAGGGGCAGCGGGACAGACTGGACACGGGGAAGGCCGGGCTGGTGGCTCCGGACAGGCGGGTGTCTCCCCACGGCAGCGCCCCGCGGGACCTGCGGGCTCCCGACCCTCGCGGAGGATTTCTGCATCGCCGGGCTGTGCACCCATTCGTGCCCCGCTGCCAGGGGAGGGCTGGGGACAAGGCCAGTGTCCCTTCCCAGCCTCAGGCCACCGTGCAGGTCCCTTGCTAGCGAGCAATACTTTGCTGTGTTTTCTTAGCTGAGCATGAGCGCCCGGTCTCTGTGAGACACCCAGCAGATTTTCAGCTCTGATTTGGGTTTTTTTGCCCCAAAATGATGCAATTCACCTGATTCCAGGAGCCCCCCTAAATCTTCTGATGCCTGATTCCAGCTAAGGTGATCCCTCCCTGCAGGTTCCTGCCCAAGGACCAGGATGGCTGCTGGTGTCCAGCGCCCGGTGCCTGTCACAGCCACATCCTCACCAGAGGGAGCTGTGTCCCACGTGGAGGCACAGCTCAGTTTTGGCCCAGTTCCCCGCCTTTTTTATAGCCCTTGGCAATACTCCAGGTGACATACTCAGGTCTAACGGGCACCCAAAGGTGCTTGGGTTTATATTTCTCCTGGCACCCACCCAGCCGTGCCAGGCATGGTCTGTGCCTGCCAGGAGAGTCCTGTGTCAGTCCCAAAGCTGTATTGTCCCGGGGGGCGTTGCAGGCTTTCTCTGGGGCTGACACTGGCTGCCAGTGCAATCTCTGCAGGCATGCTGGGCCACGGAGATTAGGGCTGAAGCCTCCACCGATCTCCTGGAACAATCATTGCTTCCTTCAGCTGCTTTTGAGGATGATCCCCGACCAAGCTCTAGTGTCACAGCATGCTTGAGCTGTCCTCACCCATGTGAGGACGCCTGTAAGAGTGACCCCTGCTGCCATCCCCGTGACACTCCCACCCAGCCCAGGAGCAGCTCCCTCCCCACCTCTGTCACGTCCCCAGGCCATCTGCCACACCCCAGTTCCAGCCGGGATGCCACTTTGCAGCCCCTCGTTGGGGGGAATTTGACACAGAAGCCTGCACTAAGCATGGGTATTCACCCATAGCTCCCCACCACAGCAAACATGCCAAGAGCTGTCCCAGCCCAGCCTAGGGCATTGCTGCTTCTAGTGGTTCTCTATAGGCAAGAAAGAAGATTTTCAGTCTCAGCTTTACCTTTCAGGGTATATTCCCTGCCTTTCAGGCTGTTTCCTGCACTGCCATGCTTGGACAGAGCCAGGCAGGCTGGGACCAGCCCAGCCCGGAGCTGCCTCCCAGTTTAACCCAGGCAGCAGTGTGGGTCAGGAGGGGTTCCCAGCCCCACCAGGGGCAATGTCTGCTCTGTGTCCAGGAGCCCCAGTGCTTGTGTTACAGCACTGCTGTGAGGCCGGGAGGTCATGAGAACTTGTACAACTTTATTGGGGTCTGACACAGCCCTGAGGAATCCCAGAGCCAGGGTGGGCTGGGGCTGGAGGGAGGCTGGGAACCCATCTCTCTGCTCCCCGTGGGCTCCAGCCACCTCCTCCCACCGAGCAGAGGGGCTGTGGGGCAGGAAACCTCAGGGCAGCCCCGAGGCTGGCAGAGCACAGGGAGAGACACTGGAGAGATCTCCCCCTTCTCTCTCTGAGTAAGGTGAACCCTCAGCCCCCAGCTTCCCTCGCCCCAGCTCTGTCTCCAGTTACCCCGGGAAGGCTCAGGGGGCTCCTGAGCTGCTCCTGGCACAGCACCCTCAGGCTGCCCGAAATAGTTTGGGCTTGTGCCACAGCGCAGCTGCGCAGCCCCAGACCCATCGCCTGGAGCGGGGCCAGGCCAGTGGTGCTTCCCAGCTCTGCCTGCCCGGGGGCTGCGGGGCCCAGCCGAGCCAGAACACACCAGCACAGGGCTCAAGGGGCAGCTGGACACAGAAGGCAAGGCAGCAAATCCCTGTCTGTGCTGGACGTGGCTGGGGATCCTGCAGGGAGGTGAAAAGAAAAGGGATTGTCTCCAAAACTCTGCTGGGCTGGGCATTGCTTCCTTGCTGGAAAGCCAAAAATAGTCTCTTTACTCAGAAGAGGCTGTAGGAGGAGAGCTCTCACTCGAAGCACAGCCAAATACCTTGGAGGCCATAGGACAGACCCAGAGTGGAGTGGCTACACTGAGGCATTATCAGACCTTGGAAGGCAGCGGCCAGAGCTGAACCAGCCAATAACTCCATTCCCTCCAGGCACCTCATGGTGCCAAAGGTGCCAGAGGAACCAGTCTGTCTGGCAAGGGAACAGCCCCACCCTGGCAGAGCTGGGAGCAGCAGCAAGCTGCCAAGCCAGCCCTCAGTTTGTGTCAGGCGTTCAGCTCAGAGATGGCAGCAGGACATTCTTCCTGTCCATTGTGGCCCGGCCCCAGGGATATCTGGGAATCCCCGTGGCAGCTCTACCATCCCTGCAGTGCCATTCCCTGCAGAGCTGCTGCTGCCTGCACTGTGGAACACCCAGCTGCTGCTGGGCAGGCTGGCAAAGCGCCGGGAGACCAAAGGCTGTGCCCTTGCCAGGGGAACGCTTCAGGCCAGCTGCTCACACAGCAGCGTTTCTGGGCTGTGCTAACTTATCATCCCCTTGTTCCTGGGGGTCTCACTCCCTCCCCCAGCACCTGTGGGCAGTTATTCCTGGAAAATATCCTAGAGACACTTTCAATCATGCCTTCCTCCACTGACATTTATAGAGTTTCTTCCAGCAGCTGGTGGATTTAACAGTGTGAATCTTCCCCCAGCCCTGGTCTGTTTATGCCTTTCCCTCCGTGGGGTTTGTCACTGTCCCAGAGCGGGGTGAGGGCCAAAGGCAAAGCTGCAGCTCTGCTGCCAACAGCTTTCAGCTCCTGGGCAGAGAGACCCGTCCTGGCAAAGCCCAGCTGTACCCATCTTCTGAAAACTCCTGTCTAATGCCCTGCCCTCCAACCTAATCCTGCTCTGGTCTCTCCCAACCATCTCTGCTTCTCCCTCTTGGGTGGAGGAGCTGCAGGGCTGCCAAATCTTGCAATACTCAGACTATTTCTTAAAGCCCCAGCTCCTGAAATAGTGGGAAAACTTCCATCTCCTGACCTCCTGCGGCTTTGTGTCTTTAAGGAGTTTCTCATCCTTCTGCTTGTGCAGAAAAAGCAGGGACCAGGAGCTTGCAGCCCATGCCAAGGAGCAGACAGGCACAGCACACAACCAGGAGGATCCAGGCTGCAGAGTGGTGGCTGTGGCTGCTCTGTGCCAGGGACATCCAGACCTGCCAGGAAGCCATCAAAAATCCCACAGGTGGCCATTCAGCTTCCCTCACCACCTTGAGGAACCAGGGCAGAGAATTACATAAGGGAAAGGTGTCTGCAGGGCTGGGCTGGGGCTTTGGCAGGGTGTCAAGCACCCAGCCCTGCAGAGCAGGGGTCCCTGCCCTCCAGCTGTGCTGAAGCCCAAACCCACTGAGGGCGGCACATCCCCCTTGCTCACCCAGAAGCTTTTCCAGCTACAGGGAAACCCCCTCTGTCCTCACCACAGCCCACTCCGGCAGTCTTCTGGGCAGGCCAGGCCAGCAGATCCTCTGGAGCAGCTCTGATCTGACCCAGATACCCACTGGCAGCACATACCACAGCTGTGAATGCATTTCCTCCAGGGAGTTACTTTGGGCATGCCTCCGTGGGACACACACCACACCTGAACGCACTGGGAGAGTCAGGCATCACCCAGGAGCACCTTGTTCAACAAACCCAGAGATCTGCTCTGGGCAGGTCAGCACCATGAGGCCATACTTCAGTGCTCAGCTCACAGCTCCACAGTTGGGTGGGACCCTAAAATAAACTGGGATCAAGACAGCTAACTATATGTTTTAAAAAAGTTATTCTACTAATTACCACTAGATTGGAAAATATATTAGCACTTTGAGCAATTTTGAGATGCTCATCAAGCATCAAACTAGTCTAATTACTCAAACTTATTGAGGCAAAAGCTCTGCTGAGCCCCAAATCTGGTATATGAGGTTTATGAGGTGCACAAAGCCTTCCAGCCTCATTCAGCAGCAAATTCCTGTGCTGTTCCTGACACATAACCCCTCCTGCCAACACCTCCATTTGGAACAGTTCGGAAGAATCCTGACGACTCCCAGTCAGACTGAGGGTGTGGGACTACCTGGCCAAGGAACAGAAACCTCAGCTTCTCCTGCAGGGTCACAGCTCACACCAGCAGCAGGCAATGGGCTGTGAGCCAAAGGGGATGGGGGCACCCTCATCCCTGCATGCTGCCAGGGGGACTGGGCCAGACAGGCCCCTTCTCCCAGCACCACCACCCCCAGGCTGCTCTTCCCTCCCTGCTCTGGCATCCATGGAAAGAGCTCAGCACCAGGCACAGTGCTGGGAGCTGGGCAGTGCTGGAGTAAGAATGGGACATGAGGATAGAGCAGAGCTGTTTTTATTGGAGGTGTCAAGAGCAGGAACAAGAACAAACCTACAGGCTCCCTCCTCAAGTGCCATCCTCCCTCACCCACCACCACCACCGGGGCAGTCTGCATCACGTGTGCGTGCTACGAGACAACGGCCAAGACTTACACTGTGCTTCAGCCAAAAGCCAGACAAAGCCCCCAGCACCCCACTGTCACCCCCTCCTTGGTGACTGCGAGCTCAGCTTGGCCCTGCCGGGGCCAGGGCAGGACATTCCCCTTCTGCTCTGAGCAGGGGTGAGTTTTGCGTGAGGTGCTGTGGTTAAGGGAAGTCAGGAGCACAGCTCCACCAAAGTGCCAGGGGATGTGACCTGGGCTGCAGCTCCCAGCGGGACATCTCGAGGAGCCCAGCAGAGCCAGCGGTGCAGCCTGAGCAGAGCTGCAGCAGCCACAGGCAAACAACGGCATCGCTACACCCCAAAGGGCTTCGCTGCCCCTCTCTTCAACACAAACCAAGCCAAAAGGGAGAGGGGTCAGAAGACACACCAGGAGGGGATGTGACACAGGTCTGGAACGGCGCGTGGCTCTGATCACTTGCCAGCCCGACGCTCCTCCTGGCGCTTGGTAAGGATGTATTTGAAGAACTCGTACACGGACCAGGCGATCGCCGTCGAGGGCATCTGAAAAATGACTCTGGCCTGGACCCCTCTGAAGTAGGCGGCCACACCGCCCACCTGGTACACCGTCCTGAAGGCATTGGCCATGCCTGTGATGTGTCCACTGATGTTGGAGCTCAAGGCCAGGGACTCCTGGGTGTTGAGCAGCGTTTTGCAAACGTCCAAAGGCGTAGTGGCAGCAGCAGCGACAGCCCCCGCGCAGGCTCCAGAGACCACGTGGGAGCCTGGGTTGTACTGTCTGTGGGGGTTGAGCTGCTCTTGCAAGAACTCGTAGGTCATGAAGTGAATGGCTTGGAAGGGGATGTTCATGGTGAGCTGGGTGGTGTAGCTGCGGTAGAACGCTCCGGCCCCTTCGTTGCGCCACACGGCCCGCACACAGTCCATCACGTGCCGGTAAGGCGAGTTGTACATCTGCATCCTCTGCTTCACCACTTGGGGCGGGCGCCAGCAGCAGCCAGGACCCAGGCACGGAGAGGAAGAGGAGAGAGAAGGGTAAACACAAAGCCAGGCTTCCTCCAACTGCTTGGAGTTTGGTCACACTGGCCTACGAGCTGAAGAGACAACTCGAACCACCAGTGCCCACGCGTCTCCAGCCAGGACAAGCTATTTAAATCTGCTGAGGCGTCACTGTCACACAGACATCATCACTATGAAGCCACTCACAT
Organism: Dicaeum eximium; assembly: GCA_013396995.1. Lineage (NCBI taxonomy): Eukaryota > Metazoa > Chordata > Aves > Passeriformes > Dicaeidae > Dicaeum > Dicaeum eximium. Next base: position 2,102,600 of record VWZP01005979.1, on the reverse strand, counting down.
GCCACAGCCCCAGGGAATATCCTGATATCCCATTGCTTACAGTCCAGACCCAGCCTTGCTCCCAAGCAACTGATGTTTCCCCACCCACTGCTGCAGAGCTGTCACTCAGTCAGAAGAACCCTCCCGGCATCCAGTCTCTTATTTCCCAGACAGTTCTCGATCTGGGTAGGACTGTCCCTCCCCTGCCACCCCCACTGCAGCCCAGAATAACCACAGCTCATTGCAGAGCCCACTAGCCAGGAACTGTTAGCAGGCACTGCCAAAATGCAGCCACTCCAGTGCAAGATTCAGATGCCAAACCCCCCTAACACATCCAAGAACGGGATAGGGGAGCCCAGAGCACAGCCTGCCACTGTTCTACCTCCCCCTGTCTCAATGTGACCACAAGGAGCTAAAGATGATGGGATGCTAAACTACTAGAGTCACAAGAGAAGCTCCAGGGAAGGAATGACAATGGCCTGGCAGCTGCCTGCTCCTCAGGGTCCCTGCCATGCAGTGGGAAGGCAGGACCTGTGCCCAGATCACCTGGAGCCTGCACTATCAAAAGCCCTCCAGTTTTAAGAGGGAAAAATACCTTTGTGACTGGCCTTTCCCCTTGCTTCTCCTTCTCCCACCACTTTCATGGACTTAGTAAAATTACTAACTTCTTATAACTTTTTCATACACACCAGGCTCATCAAAATCAGCATCTTCCACACATTTCACAAGATCTCCCTTCTCCCAACTTCTTTATTATGTTTTTATACCCCACTCTTCTAATTTTCCTCTTGAACACAAGCCCACAACTGTACCTCTTCCCTAGATCTCAATACAGCTTCCACACACTTGGAGTGACTTTGGCAGTGCCAATCACATCTCTGTTGCCTTCTCTCCTGCTCCAGGTAGCAGTGCCCAGCCAAACTCCTGGATGGAAGGCCATGCCCCCCCAGCTCCTACTAAACTGTGGTTTGCTCTGCTCCCCAGTTAATCTCTTCTACCCACCCTGCCCATAACAGGCAGCCAGCAGGGTCCCTAACTGGAGCCTTGGGCCCCTGGAGAGCCCCTGCAGTCAAGCAAGAACAAGAGCACTCTTTGTGCTACAGAGGGGACCCAAGAGGCTCGGGCAGACCCCGACTGTCCCCTCTCTGGCAGGCCAGGACCATCATTACCTTCAGCAGGGTTCATGGCTGCATCGTGGAGCAACGTTGCTACACACCCGGCTGCACCTGCAAAACAAGAACTGCCACATGTGAGGGGGGGAAAGGTGAGGGACCCTGGGACTCCACCACAGCCCCAAGTCCCTGGCCAAGGCACAGGAGGAGACCCCTGAAAAAGCTGAGATCTGAAGGCGGCCTCAATCTCCCTTCCAAAAGGCAGGCTGGTCCTCAGGGGTTCCCACCCGGAGTGAGATTGAGAAAGAGAGGGAGAAGATTGTGACAGGCTGCCAAGTCCCATGGGGTGACCAGGACTCATTTGTGCCCACTCCTTGGGGGACAGGCCAATGCCACCAGCCGGCAGGGAGGCCATAGGATGGCGAGTGTCCCCATGTCCCACGGAGAAGCCCGCTGGCACTCCGCCGCCTGCCTGCCAAGGGCGGAACGGGCCCTGCTCTCCCCTCAGCCCCAGCTCCCCCTACTGTGCCGGCTCCTTGAGACGAGCAATGGCCACCATGGCGAGAAGGGCTCCGAAACACGTGGCACTCCCGGGGCGAGCTCTGGCACTGCCAACCCCCGGGGCCACGGCCAGTGCCAGCTTGTGTGCAGCAGCTCCCGTCCAGCAGCATCCTTCCGAGCCAGGGCCACTAACCTGCTTCGGGCCAGATACCTGGCAGCAGCTCGGAGCGGCGCTTCCCGTGCCCGGCACGTGCGGCTGGCTCCCGGCTGGAGAGAGCACAGGGCTTTAGGGCATCCGCGGCCCCCGACCCCGCGGCGGGACCGGGCCTCCCCCCGCCGGACCTGCCGCTCCCTCCCCGCTCCCACCCGGGCGCGGCGGGGCCGGTACCGTTGGCCACATGGCTATTGCCCCCCGCGTGGATAACGTCGCTCAGCGTCTTTTTTAACTTTTCGTAGCAGGCGAAGTAGAGGGCGTGCGCCGGCCCGGCGCCGGTGGCGGTGATGTTGAGGCCCCGCATGGGCCGCCAGACGCCCTCGGTGCGGGCGATGCGCCACAGGGCCTCCAGCACGTTCCGGTAGCGAGCGGCGGGCTCCGGCTGCAGGCTCTGCATCCGCGTCTGCAAAACAGGGCGGGCCCGGCCGTGCGGCTCGTCAGACCGTGCCCGGGGCTCCCGGTGCGCCGCCCCGGCCGCTCCCGCCCC
>VWZP01005979.1:2087873-2100238 GCA_013396995.1 Dicaeum eximium | reverse complement strand
CCCCCGCCGCCCGCCGCGGCGCCCGCCAGCATGTGCGTGGACACGGCGGCGCCCTGCGGCAGCGCCTCGTAGTCGGGGTCGGGCGGGGAGCGCGGCTCGGGGCCTCCCGGGCCGGCACCGGGACCGGGCCCCGGCGCCAGCTCCGTCTCCGCGCCGCCCCGCCGCGCCCGGCCCGCGCCGCCGCCACCCATCAGCAGCAGCAGGACGCGGCCNCCGCGCTAATTGGCCGCCGGCGGCGCGGCTCGGGCGCCGCCACTGGCCGGCTGCTTCCTCCGGCGCGTTGGGGCGCGCTGGCCGTTGGCCGCCGGGACTGTCCGCCCTGCCAGCCCTCGCAGCCCATTGGGTGTCTCAACTTCGCACCCCGCCCCGCCACGCACCGCATTGGCCGGCGCGCCCGCGACCTCTGGCCCTCTCGCCCCGCCTCTCCGCGAGCCGAAGAGTCTCCATTGGCCGGCGAGTCCGCCACTCCGGACGTCGGCGCGTGCTGTGTATTTGGGCGCCCGCGATTGGCTGGGAGCCCCCGCGCGCCGCCTCCCGGCGAAGGTCGGACGCGGGAGCAAGGGCGAAACCGGGCCCCGCCCCCGCCCGCGCGAGGGGGGGCGCGTCCCGCCCGCTGTGATTGGTCATTGGGCGTGGCTCCGGCAGGGCGGGCGGAGCCGATTGGTGGCGGTGCCGCGGGGGGCNGCTGCTGCTGGCGGCCGCCGTGCCCCGCCGCTGGGCCGCGCCGCCCCGCGCCTCCCGGCGGGACGAGAGGTGAGCGGGGTCGGTGCCGGGGAGCGGGGACTGATGGAGGGGAGCGGGGTCAGTGCCGGGGAGCGGGGACTGATGGAGGGGAGCGGGGTCGGTGCCGGGGAGCGGGGTCGGTGCCAGGGTGCGGGGTCACCGCCGGCCGCCCGTGCTGAGCCGCCGTGCCGCAGGTACCTGGCGCGGGCGGAGGAGCTGACGGCCACAGACACCGAGGACTCGTCCCTTAATTACGGGGTGGTGGTGGACTGCGGGAGCAGCGGCTCCCGGGTTTTCGTCTACTTCTGGCCGCCGCACAACGGGAACCCCCACGACCTGCTGGACATCAAGCAGATGAGGGACCGGAGCAGCCGCCCCGTCGTGAAGAAAATCAAACCCGGTGCGTGCTGCCCCTGTCCGGGCCGGCCCCGAGCCCCCCGCGCACGCACCGACCGGGCGGGCTCACGGCGCTTTCCCCCCCAGGCATCTCCGTGACCGCGGCAGCCCCCGAGCAGGCCACCCCGTACCTGCGGCCCCTGCTGCGGTTCGCGGCCGCGCACGTCCCGCCGCGGAAGCACCGGGAGACGCCGCTGTACATCCTGTGCACGGCGGGGATGCGGCTCCTGCCCGAGCGGTGAGTTCGCGGCCCTCGTCGGGCCAGCCAGGGCCGCGCTGGGATCCCTCAGCCCCGAGGAAGGGCAAGGCGCCCGCCTGCTCTTGGACCTTGCGGGAGAATCGATAATCCCGTGGGCGGGAGTTGAAAAACGAAAGGGCGCGTTGTAGGGGCGAGTGGCGAGGGATGCAGAAGGAGGGTTTGAGCGTGCTGGGAGGCAGCTGAGAGAAGATGCTTTTGACTGAGGATCTCAAAAAAAATAGATCTATTTTTCATGTCCAAAACATGCTGGCTGGAGCAGCAGAACTTGTGGGGTTGAACGGGGGCTGTAGTGCGCTGTGATTCCTGGTCTCTTCTTCAGCATCCTTCTTGGTTCCTCTCCTGCACCCTTGCAGGGAGCAAGCTGCAATCCTGGATGACTTGGTGACAAATGTGCCCCTGGAATTTGAATTCCTCTTCTCCAAATCACATGCAGAAGTGATCTCAGGGAAGCAGGAAGGTAGGAGCTGCCACAAAGCACTGCTTGTTCCTCTTTGATATATTGTGGTAATGACCTTTTCTGTCTTGTGCAGGTGTCTATGCATGGATTGGCATAAACTTTGTCCTGGGACGGTTTGACCATGAGGATGGTGAGTCTGGCTGTTGTCGAGCAGCTGGAAGGGTCTAAGCAGAGCGTGCTGGACTTTGTACCAGTGCTGTGGCTAAGATCAGCCTGTGGAGTAGGCAGCAATGCCTGGCCCCTGTCATGTGTGAAACTTTCCCAGACCTGGCAGGTGCTCCTTGCAGGTGGCCCTTGGGGTCTGCCTGCAGGGGTGGAGGAGCCCCCGAGGCAGCTGTGGGGTGATGGTGGAAGGGAGAAGATGCCGCCCCAGGCCCTGCTGCTTGCTGACGTGGTGCTGTGGGTTGCAGAGGAGGATGCACTGGTCACCGTGGCCCTGGGGGACCAGGGGAAGCCCCTGGTTCGGAAGCGAACCGTTGGGATCCTGGACATGGGAGGCGCCTCCCTGCAGATCGCCTACGAAGTGCCCGACTCCGCGGCCATCTCCTCCCCACAGCAGGTGCGTGCCTGGTCCCCGAGAGCAGCTCCTGCCCTCCCTGGGTGGCTGCTGATCATGGACCTATCTGTGTCAGCAGGAGGAGGCTGCTAAGAGCTTACTGGCAGAATTCAACCTGGGCTGTGATGTGCAGCACACTGGCCACATGTACCGTGTCTACGTCAACACTTTCCTGGGCTTCGGGGGCAATTTTGCCCGGCAGCGCTATGAGGAACACGTGCTGAACCAAACCTTTGTGCACAACCGGTACTGCTGCCTCGCCTAGCGGTGCCCCCACTAGAGCATTGTGAAATGGGGTGCTGGTTCCTTCATGCTGTGCTCTCCCCCTTGGATTTGCCTCCAGAGCTGCCCGTGCTGATAACAGCTCCCACAGCCACGCTGGCAGCAGCTCTGTGGCAGGGGCGGGTGCCTGGGCTGGCACAGAGTGCTTGGCTGCTGCTGTTCTCCAAGCCTGGCAGGCGTTATCAGTGCCACAGCTCCCTGCCTTCCTCCTTCTCTCCTTGTGACAGGCTACAGGGAGGCCCCTCCTAGTGGCTTTTGGCTTTTCCTGCTCTGACTTCCCCTCCTTCAGCACCGATTCACTCAGTACATCTTTCCATTGCATCCCCACCTTGAGCTCTCCTGTCTCCTGTCTCCTTTCCTTCCAAGAGCACTACATGAAGCTGTCGCCAGAGGTGGAGAGGCTTGGTGCCCAGGTACTCCTGTGCCGGGAGCAGCCCCTGCCTCGGATCCCCAGGGGCTGTGCAGAGGCACAGATCCCGATGAGCTGGGTGGGGTGGGCTGTGCCTTGTTGCACCCTGCAGGTGCTCAGAGCACGTAGCTGCAGGCCAGTGTGACAGATCTGGCGAGTTCAGCCTTAGCAGGAGGTGGCAGGGCAGGCACCAGCTCTGCAGGGTACCAGAGGACACAGCCTGGTCTGGTGCAGAGGGTATCTGGATGTGGGACAGGGCTAGATTAGATTTTTGGAAGGTGCTATGGGACCCCCTGTGCAATTGCCATTTTTTCCTGGACTCTTTTCCAGCCTGCACAGCCAGCAGACAGGGCTGAGCCCCAAGATGCCCTTCTTGGACCCCTGCCTGCCTGTGGGGCTGGAGGACACGGTGGTGAGGGGCGGCCAAACCCTGTACATGAGGGGCCAAGGGGACTGGCAGGCCTGTGCAAAGCTGCTGCAGCCCCTCCTGGCAGGATCCAATGGCAGCCATGCCTCCCTGGTGGACACCTACAAAGCACCCATCGACTTCAGCAACAGCGAGTTTTACGGCTTCTCAGAGTTCTTCTACTGCACCGAGGATGTGCTGCGCCTGGGGGGCCAATACAGTGCCCCCACCTTCACCTCTGCTGCCCAGGTGGGGAGCTGGGCTGCTTCTGGGGCTGGGAGTGAGGGTGGTTTCTCTGCTCTGAACCCCAACTTATTCTTCCCCCAGGAGTACTGCAGCCAGCGATGGGAGGTGCTGACCCAGCGTTTCCGCGGTGGCCTCTACTCGGCGCATGCTGACCAGCACCGGCTCAAGTAAATGGACTCGCTGGGAGGTGCCGTGGCTGGACCTCCTGGGGCCTTTTGCTGGGGTAAGGAACTGCTACGGTTGTTAGTGTCTGGCTGATGCTCCTGTGTGCTGTATCTGCAGGTATCAGTGCTTCAAGTCAGCCTGGATGTACCAAGTCCTTCACGAGGGCTTCCAATTCCCGCCGGACTACCCCAGCCTGCGCACGGCCCAGCTGGTGTACGACCGGGAGGTGCAGTGGACGCTGGGCGCCATCCTCTACAAGACGCGCTTTCTGCCACTCAGGTACCATCGGCTCGCTGTCACACAGGGGAGGGTGGCTGGGGAGGAGCAGGAGTACCTGCACTGGGTGAGGGCTCTGCATGGACCAGGGCAGGACCTGGCAGTACCCCAAGTGCATCTCGTGGCCAGCCCTGACATTCCTCTCCATAGGGATCTCCGTCAGGAGAGCGTCCGGCAAGCACACCCCTCCTGGCCGCGCCTCTCTTTTGTCTACAACCACTTTCTGTTTTTTGCCTGCATCCTGGTCGTGGCGCTGGCCATCATCCTCTACCTCCTGCGGCTGCGCCGCATCCACCGCCGGCAGCTGCGCTCGGCCCCGCACGCCCTGCTCTGGCTGGACAAGGTGGTGGTGCCGCTGGGCCAGGGAAGCGTGCCGTGATGCCAGTGGTACCCAGCATCCAGTTGCACCAGCAGAACTAGGACTGGCTCACAGCCTGGGCTCTGAGAGCTTGGACTCTTTCTTAAAGACCATCTCCAAGTCTGCACTCCATCATCTCTGCATCAGAGCCAGAGTCTGTGGGCTGAGGCAGCTATGGACACGAGAGCTTTCAGAGCTCTCCACCTTGCCACAGTCCTAATCTTTGCATTCCTTGGCCTCTGGCCTTTGGCTCACTACGTGGTGTAGAGCAAAGTCCTCTGCTGCCAGCAGGCTCAAGGCTGCAGGCGTGGCAGATCCCTCAGATAACAGGACACTGTCACTGAGGCAGCCAACCCAGGGCTCTGGCCGGAAGCACTGAGCCACCCCATGACTCAGCCACCAGTTTGCAGAGCAGCCTGGTGAGGTGCTGTGGTTCATCACCTGCGGTGGCCTTCTGCAGGCCCTGACAAGCCTGGGGCTGCGAGAACGTCAGGCACCAGCTAAGTTACTGCAGGAGCAAGGTAAACCATGAGTTCCACCAGGCTGCTCTGGCCAGCGTGGCCCTCTTGGAGTAATTTCTGAAGGGTGTCCTGCTCTTTGCTATGTCTTCCCTCTGAGGACAATCCTACAGTCCTACCCACCATCCCAGATTGAGCCCTGAGGGCTCACTGATTGATTCTTGAGGCACCACCACAGTGGGCTGTCTTTCCTTTCACACATTCCCTCCTGGGCACAGCTGTGGTGCCCCAGGCACTAGTGTCAGGACCTGTGACTCTCCTCCAAGAGTGCAGGCTGGGCCTGCCCCTGTGAGAGCCACCTCAGTCCAGCCCAGCTCACGGCCCCAGGACAGGTCAGGGCTGCAGCTGTGCACAGAGGTACAGGGGCTGGAGCCCCACCCACGGTCCAATGAAGTTTGTCACTTGTATTGACCTCAGCTGTTCCCATTCCTGTAGCAATAAACAAACCCTTGAGCCATCCAGCACTGGCCTCATTTCCTAGCAAGCAGCTCCCAGCAGCGATGGCTCCTGGCTGGTGGCTCCTGGCCGGTGGCGTGGCTGGGTGGCTGCACATCTGCACAGCTCTGCTGCTGCTGCTGCTTCGTGCTGCCACAGTGGGACCATGCAGCTCCTTCCCTGCCACTGTTGTTCTCTGGTTCCAGCAGGACTGAGTTTAACTGAGCTGGTAGCAGCAAGGGGAGCTCTGATCCAAACCAAACTGCTGGGATCCTTGGAGACAGCATCCTTTGCTGCCCTCTTCCTAAGAGGAAAAGCCTGCCCACTCAGAGCCCCTCCAAGATGTTGGTGTCTGCCTTTTACCTTTTTCCCCACCTGAGTCTTAGCTGCCTGGCAAAGAGGCCACAGAGATGCTCCAGTGCCATGGAAATGGCCCCAGCACAGCTGCACAAGGCTGGGCAAGTACCCAGTTCTCTCTAGCACACACGGTTCCCTCCCTGTGACCCTGGTCCCACGGCATGAGCACACAGGTGGCATCAAGGACAAAACTTTCCATGCACCAGCGTGCTGCTGACCTCCTACTCAACAGCTGAGGATCCCAGCCTTGTTCTCATGGTGCAAGAACAGTGCTGAGGAAGGGAAAGGTGTTTGAATAAGGCCAAGACTGCTGCTCAGCCTCAAAGCAGCAAGTGACTCAGCTTCCAGTATGACTTACTAGAAAAACGATTTATTTCCACAACACAAGTTAATTGACACAGACAAATAAATAAGTACAGATAAATTATTTGATAAATAAGAGGAAGCCTGAAACACAATGCCCTACTTGGCTCTTCTCAAAACCTGGACCCATCTTCTTGTGGTGGAGATGCCTGAACACTACTGCAGCTGTCTCTGCTCAGGTGGGAGACAGCCCTCTCTTCATCCCCTCCAGCAGACCCCAACACCTCCAGGGTCAGCCCTCCCTTCTCCCACCCACAGCCAGAATCTGCCTCAGCAGGGACCACCCCCACCACAGGGGACTGACAGACCACAGAGGATGCAATGGCTCCTGTGTTCTCATGCAGACAGGCAGTCAATGGATGTAATGACCAGGGACAGGGCAACTAGTTGGGCAGCTTGGGCTACGAGCAGGGGTTTCGTGTGGGGGCTAGGGCTGAACACAGCAGGAGGGTAGGACAAGCACTGCTGGGACAGGATCTGCTGGCACTACACACAGATCCCTCACAGGAGGGTGCTCAGTCACTGCAGCACTGGGCCAGCTGAAGGGATGTCTCCTTGGTGGCGCGGCTGCTCCCAGTGCTGGATTAGCAGGCCCTTGTCAAGGGGTGCTGCCTGCCATGCTTGGGGGCCCAGCCATCCACTGGTCCAGGCTGCAGTGCTCCAGGGACAGCGGGTCCAGCCTCTGTCCCAGCACCTCTGGGAGCTGTTTGGTACAGGAGGGTAGAAGCTGGAACAGCTACAAGAGCTGGGGGAGGGAGAAAGGAAGAGAAGTTAGCACAAAACCGCATTCATGAGGGAGCTCCCAGATTTGAGAACTACAGTGCTTGATTTGCCCGGGCCCAGTGCAGAGCCAGCAGCCCCACACTGGGACCAGCTTACCACAGCCACAACCCACAGAAGCCAAAGCACTTCCCCCACCCCAGCTCCCTCCCCAGCCAGATAAAGGCAGGCAAGCAGGGACCTCTCTGCCACCCCAGCTCTGCCCACTCACGGTGATGGATCTGACGGGGGTCTCTGCTGAGGCGCCAGCTCCCAGGGCCTGCTCACTCCCAGAGGAAGCGCACGTACCAGATGGTCTCGTTCTTCAGCTGCGGCCCGAACAGGGGGTTGGCCTGGGCCAGGATGGCGATGAGCCAGCTGCAAAGGGACACAACCTGCGGTCAGCCCCCGGCAGGGCAGGGGCCGGGAGCGGCTGCTGCCCCGGGGNNGCCCGGGGGGGGGGGTGGGGGGGCGAGCCTATCCCTCCACGGAGGAAGCTGGGCAGCAGCCACCGGTGCCAGTGAAGCCAGCGGACGCGGGGGTAAGGATACCGGGCCCAGCCCGCGGTACTCACAAGAGGTAGCAGCACACGGCGGTGGTGACCAGCATCGTGATGATCACCCTGCGGAGACACCGGCGTTAGCACGGGAAGGCCCCGCTCCAGAAGCCTCGACCGCGGTCCCCCCCGAGCCCCCACTCACCCGCGGTTCGGCCCCTTGGGCACGAACCAGGGGCCGGCGATGCCCACGAGGCCCCAGAAGGCGGAGAAGAGGACGAGCGGCAGCGCGAAGCTGTGCGCCGTCATGGCCGCTCCGCACCGGACAGCGCCCCGCCCACTGCCGCGCCACGCCGCCAATCCGCGCCCGGAGCGCGCCGCGCTGCCGGCGCCGTCACCTCCCATTGGCGGATCCGCTCGCTCGGCTCGGCCCGGCTCGGCTCGGTCCGGATGCGCTCGGCCCGGCCCCGCATCCCTGCGCACGTCGCTCCGCAAGGCGCACCCAGGCAGACACGGCCGCTTCTCAAACTCTTTATGTGACAGATTCGCACTCACACCCGCCGCCGCCGCCGCCTCCCGCGCCAGCCCGGCTGGGCGCACATCGCCCTGCGCACCCGGGCCTCGTCCGCCCTGCGTCCGGCCGTGCGGTTCTCCGAAGGGCCGTCCCGCAGGTGCGCTACTTGGGAGCTCTCCGGAGCTCGCTCATGAGCCACAGCGCCGTGCTGAGCAGGGCCAGCGAGCCCGACTGGTGCGTGGCAGCCACAGGCGTAGGGACATAAAGCAGCAGGGTGCTGATGCCCAGGCCCACCTGCCAAGGAGGTAGAAGAGGTAAGAGCAGTTGTGGATGCACCACTGATACCATTCCCAGCACAAAGCGTGGTGTTGGAAAAGCTCGTGGCCACACCATGAGCCACTCCAAATTCAGACAGTGCATGCAGTATGGAGAGGTGTGGGGACTCTTGGAGCCAGCACAGACCCAAGCGGGGTCAGCTCTGCCTTGTGAATGTGCTACAAAGGAGAAGGAAACAAATAAGGGCAGTACCTGCATGCAAGCTACGGCCAGTAAGGAAGTCACAGCCATCCTGGTCCTTCGCGGGAGTGGGATCTTCCTCGAGAAGAGATACAGTGCAGTGACAGCTGTGATGGAGGCAATTCCCTACAGAAGGGAAGGGAAACAACCACCCTTCAATGGAAGTTCAAGGGAAATGGGTGCAGTGGCCTTTATGCCAGCTTTGTGCCTTCCATGCAGTAAAAGAAAACAGTGCAAGCAATTTTTAACTACAGAAATGTATGAATGGCCATGACCAAATCCTAGAGCTCCCACGCCATCAGGTTAACAACACTGAAATTCAAGTGAAGTTATGGACACTTTTGTTTTGCTCCAAATGAATGCTTTACTTTTCAACAGCTTTTCTTCATTTATTCAAGTCATTAGGTGTCTGCTCTCTCCCCAGCTGTCATCTGGAGAACTGATCTCATTTCCACCACTCAGTTATAGTTCACCAGCATAATCTTGCTGTGCAGGTCACCCCAGGTAATCCAGCTTAATCTTTCTTTTTTTAGTCTTAGTCACAGCTTAGCTCACAGTAGTGCTGCCACTGGTATTTAATATCCGGGTTGCTCTAAGTAGCTGAGAGATATTCACAGGGCATTACTGTGCAAAACAGAAATGCTGGAGGAAGCATTCAATATCAGGATTTCCAAGTTTTATTTCACACAGCTTTCCCAGGCATTTCAATAGCAAGGGCTACCCCACACTAGCTCGTGTTATGGAAAAGGAGACTCAGAAACAAAGTGTGTTACTTGCGCAGGAGGAAGACCTCCTTAAGGGGGAAGGCCACACTGAAAATAAATAACAATGCTAAACTTCCTCTTCCTGCAGAAGCAAACTGGTAAACGCTCTCAGGCCCTTTGGACACTCTAGAAATCACTCAAGCTGACAGAACCACAGCCCAAAGAAGACAGCTTGGCTGCAGGAGGTAACCAAGAAGCAGCCCAGACGTATGAGGAAGACAGCACTTACCAAGATCCTGTGATCAAACTGCACAGTTGTGGGGTTCTCAAAGATATTTCTCAGCACGGGGGAGAAGGCAAGGAGATCATCTGGGATCCAGCGCTCCCCCATTTTGGGGAAGGAATTGTACACAAGGCCAGCATCCAGCCCTGCCACAAAGGCACCTGCAATTCCAGAGCAGAAAATGAGAGAAAATGAGAGTAGACAAAGGTGTCACTCCAGGTTTCACAGCTCTCATTCAAGAGCTCAGCTCAATCCTGAATTTCTTTTAGCAACATATACAGAGATCACACAGCCCAGGCAGGCTGGAAGGTGCATCTCCACCTGCCCAGGAAAGACCATGAGGAGGTTCTTGAGTGAAAGATCCCTGACAGCAGCAGTTTTCCCAGAGAATGGATGGGGCTGCTCACAGTCCCCACCAGATCAGAAGAAAAAAAACCAAACCAGCAGAGAGGAATGAGTCACAAATTGGACAGCAGAGAGAAAGAGCTTTACCTGAAAGAGCAGTAAGAAAAATGAGAGCTGTAGTGCCATGAGCATATTGTCTCAAGCGAAGGAGCTGTTTGGTTTCTGGCAACTGTAAAATAAAAAAAAAAGAAAAACCATCAAGGCATTTCAATTGCTGTTGGCAGCAGCTAAGAAAACCCTTCACAACATACACAGCCCAAAGGGTTGGCCTGTATTTTACAGACCACCACACACAGCCACACTTCAGGGGTCCCTCAAAACCACAGCTAATCAAGTCCAGCTCTGTGCAGAAATTGAAGTGGCCCCTGGACAGTTACTGGCACAAATCATTTAGTTACTTCCACAAATTCTGAGACTCATCACTTTTGACCTGAACAGCATGAAGCAAAGCAAGTGTCCCATAACCAGGAAGTTTACAGAACGGGTATTTTGTAGCACTCTAAGTATTCTGTGAGTATTAGATCGGAGTCAGGAACAGAGACTACAAGAGAAGTACCATCAGCCTTCCCATCCTTTCCTTACGTTCACATCACACCCCAGCCCTCTGAAGTGACACTGCCCTGGGCTCTTACATGCTGACACAGCACTGCATACCTTGTGTTGTGGAAGCAGCAGAGACAGCCCTGTCCAGAGGCTGGCAGAGTACAGGACCAGCGCAGAGCCCAGGTGCGCTGCCAGGCGGTACTGGCTGACCCGAGGGATGTCGTACGAGTCTGGCTTCTCCTCCAGCCCACTCTTCACCATGTACCATCCCAGCAGCCCCTGGCAAAACAGGAGAGGGCTCAGAGCCAGGCAGGACAGCAGCAACTACTACAATGGGATAAATATTAGGGGCAAAGCGACTGGTTTCCTCTACTTTCAACTAGCTACCAGCACTGAAGACGCTGTCATGGTGTCACTGACACCAAGCCATCATGAATCTTAGTTATGCTGAATCAGAAGATATCAAACTGACAGAGGGTAGGTTTAGCTTAAGTGTTGGAAAAAATTCTGTGCTGTGAGGGTGGAACAGGTTTCCCAGAGAAGCTGTGGATAGCCCATCCCTGGTCAGGTTGGATGGAGCTCTGAGCTAGTGAAAGGTATCTCTGGGGGTTAAAACGGGACGATCTTTAAGGTCACTCCGTGCTGTGCAGAGGTTGTCACTGGTGCTGTGGCCGCAGGGCGCTCACCTGGAAGCAGAGGGCGCTCACCTGGAAGCAGACGAGCCCGCAGAGGGCGAGCACGCAGCCCTTGAGGGGCGGGCTGAGCCAGCCGCGGCGCCAGAAGTAGGCGGCGGGCAGGAGGTAGGCCAGGCCCACGGCGCGGCCCCACATGCGGTGCGAGTACTCCATGTACCAGATGAACTTGAACTCGGGCAGCGTCATGTCGTGGTTCAGGCTGGGAAAGGTCAACACAGCAGCTGTTTCACAGCCCCCCACTGAACATGGGATCGCCTTCCTCAGAGAGAGGCAGGGAGAAGAGGAGCCAGGCAGGCCTCGTGTGCCTTCCCAGGGACTTCAGGGAACATTTTCCTTCTCCCAATAGCTTTAGGAGCGGCTCAGCCCACCCTCCTTCCAGCTTTGCACACTCACATTTTAAACTCTGGGAACTGCTGGTACTTCTGGAACTCGGCCTCCCACTCCTGCTGCGTTCGGGGCGGCTTCATCTCCTTCACCAGGTGCCAGTCCACCATGGAAAGGCCTGATTCTGTCAGCCTGGGAGCAGAGACACGAGCAGGCACCCCTCACCCCCTGGCAGTGAGCAAACCCACTGAACTGAAGCGAGAGCTCTGGGCTGCCCTCAGCCCGGGAGCTGGGACCTCCCTGCTCCTTGTGGGCCTTGCCAAGCCAGGACACTCTGTGGTTCTGTGGTAAGCCTGAAAACCCTTGCCCAGACAATCCTTAAGCTTTGGCCTAGAAATACGATGGAGATCAGAGTCTGTGAATGACCAGAACTAAAATGATGATAAACGTCTAAGAGTTACCCCGCAGTGCATCCACAGACTAAGCACAGTCTCCCCGGCACTCCCGCCCCTGTGGCACCGCGTCCCCTTGCAGCCACGGCGGGGGGACACGCGAGGAGCTCCCACGGGCTCTCTCGGTGCGGGGACAGCCGCAGAGGGCACCGGCGGCGCGGACCGAGGGCACACACGGACGGCCGCCCCCGGGGGCCCGCCCTGCGCCTCTCCCGGCGGTGCGGGGCCGCCGCGCTCACCTGGTGACGCCGCCCAGCACCACGGCACCGGCCACGGCACCGCTGCAGGCCAGGAGCCATCGCCCCACGGCGGGCGGCGGCGCGGCGGGCTGGGGCGCCTGTTGCAGCAGGCGGCGCGGAAGGCAGAGCCGGGGGGGGAGGCGGCCGTGTGTCGCCGGTGGCGGTGGCGGTAGCGGTGGCGGAGGCGGAGCGGGCCCCCCCCGCAGCAGCCACCGGGCCCCGCCGCGCG
>VWZP01005979.1:2029773-2087708 GCA_013396995.1 Dicaeum eximium | reverse complement strand
GGGCGCCATGGGGCGGGCCGGGGTGACCGCGCCGCTCCCGTCCCGCAGGCATGGACGATGGGTTCCTCATGGAGGTGTGCGTGGACTCGGTGGAGTCCGCCGTGAACGCGGAGCGCGGAGGTAAGGCCCGGGCGCCCCGCGGGAGGGGCGGCAGCGCGGCGGGGCCGGTTCTGACGCGGCTCTCCGCAGGTGCCGGGCGGATCGAGCTGTGCGCGGGCCTCGTGGAAGGAGGGACCACCCCGAGCATGGGTGAGCCGCGCCCGCCCCCGCCGCCTTCCCGCGCCTCTCCCTTCGCTCCGGTCCCGCCCTGCCCGCCCGGGCCGGAGCCGCCGCGGCCGCGCTGAGCGCTCCCGTCCCGTCCCGTCCCGTCCCGTCCCGCAGGGCTGCTGCAGGTGGTGAAGCAGTGCGTGCGCGTCCCGGTGTTCGTCATGATCCGGCCCCGCGGCGGGGATTTCCTGTACTCGGACCGCGAGGTGGAGGTGATGAAGGCCGACATCCGCCTGGCCAAGCTGCACGGCGCCGACGGGCTCGTGTTCGGGGCGCTCACCGAGGACGGGCGCATCGACACGGAGCTGTGCACGGCGCTGCTGGGTGAGCGTCCCGCCAGGCACAGCTCCCTGCTCAGGCTGCTGGGGCTGCTCCGGCCGAGGCTGCGGAACTGTACGCAGGGCTTCGGTCTGCGCAGCCCGTCTGCCGTCTCGCCATCTCTTTCCACCTTTTCCTGGTTCATTCCTGCCCCACCTGTGAGACACTGAGTAGTTTAGAAACCGTGCAGACCGAGGGCAGCAGCCCCAAGCCATTCACACAGAGTTTGAGGCCACCTGGGACGTAATAGCAAAGTGTGAGAACGCTTGGGTGAGCTCCTGTGGGGACTTTCAGCTGTTGAATTCTCTCCCTGTTTTCTTTGTCCTTTGTTCTTTTCCTCATGTCCTTGCTACAGGTGTCTAGGATGTGTATCTCCTGGACTTTGGCCTTGTGTGCAGCTGGCAGTTCATCTTCATTTTTCTCCATTAACACATTCTGGGAGAAAAGATGACAAGAGAGATGTGTGAACAATGAAAAGCTGCTGAAGCTGCAGTGGGAGATTGTTAGTCCAGGCCACAAACATGTGGAAGCAAATTCTCTTTCTGCATATTTTTTGGGAGCTACAGCCAAAGCTAGAGAGGGCTGGGCCTTTCCTTGGTGGTGCTGAGGTTCTCATTTGAAGGGGAATGTGCTGTAAGGAGTGCAGCAAAGGAAAAGGGTCTTGCCAGGACTTAGCAGGGAGCAGGTGAATACCTTTTTGTAGAAATAAATAAGCTTTGCTCAGTAAATAGAGCACCTCTGGTGAAGTTGGCTGTGGTCTGAGAGCAGAAATTGTAGGTAGTGAAAGAAATCACAAAAATCAGCTCCCCTTCTTCCAAAGAGCAATGATCCTGGCTTTTCCCCAGGCAGATGATACAACTTCCCTGCTTCCTTCCTGCAGAGAAAGTCATCTGATGAGATGGGGGATTTTGGTGTTACCCATCAAAGCAAAGGTTTGTTGCTTTCTGAAAGGGCAGAAGAACTCTTCCCCACAAAAAAGCCTGGATAAACAGCATTGTTCCCAGCAAGAATGGGAACTCTTCTGAGCGCCCCAGGAATGGCCTGAGAAGCCTTTGCCCTTTTCCATGTCATGTATGTTTCTGGTTCTAGCACAAGAGACTGTGCCAGCCCTGACTGACCATGTGTCTTCTTCCTGCAGCCGTGTGCCGTCCCCTGCCAGTCACGTTTCACCGCGGTGAGTTCCAGGGACAGTGGCCCTGGGCAGGCTCCAGGCTGTGTCCCACTGCTGGGGCAGGGTGGGGTTGGCAGGGAGCTGAGCTTGATCTGCTTTGGAGGGAAAAGCTCTGCAGGCTGTGCTATTCCCCACATGGGAGAAGGTCCGGAGGACTCAGGTTTGGGATCTGTCTCATTGCCCTGTGAGAGAGGAGGTGTCTGAGGAGCTGGGTCTGTGGCTCTGGCACTGCTGCAAGGGGAGTGTTCCTGTCAGGAGCTGTGACTCCAGGGTGTGAGCAGGACCCTTGCTGTCACTGGCTGAGGGACAGGGCTCGAGCACAATGAGCTGAGCGATGTCTGAGCTGTTGTTCTGCTCCCTCAGCCTTTGACATGGTGCATGACCCTCTGGTGGCACTGGAGACTCTGATTTCCCTGGGGTTTGAGCGGGTGCTGACGAGTGGCTGTGACAGCTCAGCACTGGAAGGATTGTCCTTGATTAAGAGGCTTGCAGAACAGGTGAGTGTTTGCTGTGCTCTGCTGGGCTACTGTGGCTCCTCCCTGGCACTGCCTGCAGCCAGCTGCTCTATGGTATCCCTCATTTCTGGACGGGACTTCTGTCAAGGGCTGCTTGCCTCTCTCGCTTGGCTTTAATCTGTTTTCCCAAAGTCTCCCACTGCAAAAACTGGTTGAGTTCTTGCTTGCAGATTTGGGGAAGGTGGGTGGACTGGTTTCAACAGCTGGCATGATGAGCAGACAGCAGAGTTAGGTCCCTGCTGAGCATCTCACAGTTCCTTTTAGGAAAATACAACAGGTGAGGTAGGAGGGAATGGTGACAGCTTGTTGTATCTGTAACTGCAAGTTCTTTTCCACTTTTCATTTTAAAACATGAATGGTACAAAAAGATGGGTGAGAGCGTGCAAACTGTAAACCATGGTGACATCCTTGACCTTATGGAAAGTGCTGCATGTGAGGTTTCTCTGCTGCCTCACAAATGCATGTGTGGATGTGGTTCTTGATAATATTACTGACATGTATGTTACTCTTCTTTCAGGCTAAGGGCAGAATTGTGGTGGTGCCAGGTAATGTTTTTTTTTGTCATCTGTACCAGGTCCTGCAATCCTTAGCCTTTCCTTGCTAGCCTCTTACCCTGGAATCCACTCTCTGATCTGGCTTTCTGAGCCAGCTGCCCAGGAGGAGCAGCTCCTGTCCTGGTGTGAGTAAAGGCCATGCAGCCTGCTGGGGAGAGCAGAGCCCTGCAGCTATTGTTCCCTGCAGGATTTGGGGACAGCTCTGGATCTGTGGGAGAACATGAGCCAAGGCTCGGGTCTCTGTTGTCCCAGGGGCTGTTTTTTCCCTTCAGTGTATATGGCTCCTGTCCCTTAGTGGTGAGGTCCCGGGGTGATGTCGGGTCTGGAGCAGACATCTGCTCGGTGTGTGACATCGGGCTTGTTCCCACCAGGAGGTGGCATCACGGAGCGCAACCTGCAGAGGATTCTGGAAGGCTCCACTGCTTCTGAGTTCCACTGCTCTGCTCGCTCAGCTCGGGACTCGGGGATGAAGTTCAGGTAACTCATTCTTTATGTTTGTTTTTTAGCAGAACTCTATGAGGGAAAGGCTAGATGAATGTGAACATGAGTTTATAGAAGTGGCATAAATCTAAAACAGCTTCCTCAGTGGTAGTTGTGCTTTTATGTTTGGGTTTGTGGTGCCTGACACTGTATTCTGCAGTATATGAATCCAGTGGACACGAGTTCCATGCAGAACCAGATCCTTGGGGCATTTCTCTTGCTACTGCCACCCTAGGAGTTTTGAGGGCATTTGGGAAGGCAGGTTGAGGTGTAGTTGCCTTAGACTTTTAACATAAGCATGTAGGATTTGGCAAGCCAGTGGGATGTGCTTCTGAAAAATGAGTGAGAAGTGGGTTGTATTTGTCCATAGGTCTGCACTCCTTTGCATTATTGTTCTTTTTTTACTGTCCCATCTTTGGTTTGGGTGGCACCATCTTTGGCCAGTGCTGAAGCTAGGGGAAATATGGGGCTGTTTTTCTTGGTGGATCTTACTCATCTGTATCACCAGCAGATCACCACTAATCCCTGGTTTTCCTGACAGAAATCCGAACGTTGCCATGGGAGCGTCCTTCTCTGCCCCCGAGTACTCCATCAAGGTGGCAGATGTGGCCAAAGTGAGGACCCTGAACGCCATTGCCAAGAACATTCTGTAGGGGATGGCACCGTGCTGGGACAAGAGCGCTGAGGCTGCAGGGTCTGCCCTGACACACGGACAGACAGATGGGTGCTGCCTCCGTCCTCAGGCTGCAGAGGATGTGCACTGGGTGGTGAAGCCTGATGCCTCTTCCCTTGGCTTCCCCTGAAGTCCCTGGCCTGGAAACTTAGGTTGGCCATTTTAAATGAAAGGACTCATTCCCAGATGTTGCAGCAACAGCTGTTTGGCAGCATTTGGGAGGAAGGGAGGTGAGCAAGTAGGGGGACTGAATTGTGTAGCACTGCATGTGATTGTCAAATAAACACTGCAGCTGCCCCCCTCTTGCTGTGTTTTTCTAGAGTTTATTTATGTTTTCAGGTAAGACCGTGACCCATGTTGTATAGCCTGAATTAATCAAGACCCTCCTGTGCCAGAGAGTACAGTCACATTCAGAATGCCAGGGTGGGAAACAAGGCCTGCTGTGGTCAGCCAGTAGCACAGGTGGGGATTAGCAATGCAGCAGCTGTAAGTAGTGAGGAGCACCTGAGTGATCAGGTGAGGAAGCTGTGAGACACTCTGGGCTGTGGCTCCTCAGTGCATGAGGTGGGGTTGGTGTATGGTGAGATTTCTTGGGAGGACAGGCTGCTTTTTCTAAGGGAGATTCCAGGTCCTTGTCCCAGCATAAAGCATAAACTGCTTGTTTTCCAGACAGTGCTTGGGGAATGTGCATGTTGGGTCGTTGCTGCCTAGTCAGGATGGAAGCCTCAGACTCATTTCAGTTACTCTGCAAGATACCCAGTGGAAGATTTGAATGGTAGCAGAGTGGTGCATTAGAAGAGTAGAGACCTAGAGGTAAAGCACCTTTATCCTTGCTGGCTGTTCTTCTGTAAAAGATCACAAAGCTGAAGAGAATCCCTCTGACAGCCATAATTTTTCCTTGGAAGGAAATACAGGGTACAGATTTCCCATCTTGGCAATAGCTTACGGCCTGTGAGGATGTATGGAAAAAATGTGATACTTGACAAGGTGGCAGCACCTTTATCACCTTAAATAGAATCATATTATTGAAAACCTATCATCAAGACTACGTATTTTCAGTTTAAAGGATACATCCACCTTTTCACATGGATCCATCAGAGGTATTGGTGTCTCCCAAAACACCTTGGGAACTTAAATTCTTAACTGCTGGGAGCTGGGAAGGGAATGACTGCATAGTGCTGGTGTCAGACCCTGCTTCAGCACTGACAGATGTGCAGGTTGTAGGAAGGACCCAAACTTTGGAAGAGTGATTAAATTTATGGTTATGGTCAATATAGTTTGGAATACCTGCTTTAAGAGTTCATGGCTTATGTTGAGATTTCATGAGTCATGGTCATGATTATCATACTGATAGCTCAGTTAAGATAAACATTCTGCTGACCCAACTGCCTCAGGTTTTTAAGTGTGGGGTAAAAGTATGACAAGGCAAAGAAGCTTCAGAGAAGGTATGAGCAGTCCGGGCTGGAGGAATTTGGTCGATGGCCCAGCAGAGACCTCTTGACCAGACCCTGTGTGACACAGGCATGAATCAATGCCTAGTTTTGAAAAGCTACAATGTACTGTACAACAGATGGATAGACAGGGGAGCATGGGGACGCTGGTATTGCTGGCCAAAGAGGTGCTACTACTTTGTTTACCTTGGTCCCCGTGAATGTTTTCTGGGTATTTTAGTGGAGGAAGATTTATGGAAGGAGCTGAAGGACAGTAAAGCTTTGTAGGTTTTTAGGAGGAGCATGCCCCAGCTGTGAGGGTAGAGAAAGTGGGTTGTGCTTGCCTTGAACATCAAAGAGAGGGGAATCCCGTGCTGAGGGCAACACTTCAGCTCTGAGTGAGAGACCAAAGACAGGGTGAGGATGAGCTGTGACCTGTACTAAAAACTGAGACGAGCAGTGGGATGGGGCATTATGTAGGAAAGTGTCATAAGCAAGTGCCCCCTTGGCAGCAGTGCCCCATGTGGCTTTGAGCAAGGCCAGAGGACACCTGTGCCAGTGGCAGAAAGAAGAATCACATCTGCAGTCCAGATTGAGAGGGCTGAGTGACTGCTCCATTCACTTCGTACACAGTGCACCAGCTTATAGCTCTCATAAACAGTGTATTGGTTCTGTCCCAGAGGACCTAGCACTGGGAATAGTTTTATTTACAAAAACTATGGATTTAATCAGACAAACCACTAATAATTAACCGCTGAGTTGGACATTGAGCCTTTCTTTGGTATTGATGGTTCCTGAGCAATTACTCATCGTGTCACCCTTGACTTCTGAGTTATCTTGTAACTCCATGTACTGTGAGACAGCGCAATCATTGCAGTCATACTACTGTCC
Source organism: Dicaeum eximium (assembly GCA_013396995.1). NCBI lineage: Eukaryota > Metazoa > Chordata > Aves > Passeriformes > Dicaeidae > Dicaeum > Dicaeum eximium. Next base: position 2,081,409 of record VWZP01005979.1, on the reverse strand, counting down.
CCTTTCATCTACTGTTCCTCAAGAGCATTCATGATAAAGCAAATCCAGTTCCAGCCCTAGCAGCACTGTCCCCACGTGTCCCTGTCACACCTGGGCCTTTTTAAGCAACAAGGGTTCAGTGGCAATCACTCTCTTGGGAATTGTCCTCTTTCTGTCTCAGATGTTGGGAGTTACCTTAGAAGGAAGATTCAAAGTCTCTTTGGGGTTTTGTGGTCAGCCAGCTGCCATAACACACAGACAACATGGAAATGTGGAAAAGAAAGAAGCAAAAGAACGAGTTTGGAATATCTTCAGGCTCTGCAGGCTGGAAATTAGTAAAAGGAACCCAGATCCTGGGTGCAGCATGTGGTCAGCTCAGCTGCCAGACACTGCAATTCCCAGGCTGGGGGCACTGCTGGTGTCACAGGCCCCCTTGACAGGTGGCACCAGTCACTGTGGGACCAGCCATTGCTGGACTTTTTGTTGACATTCAGCAGGCTTCTCACCAGAGAGCTCTGTTGCATCAAAGTCTTCAGCAGTGCACTGATCAAGGCTGTGGTTTCTGAGCAATGGCTGTGGTGTCCTGCAGTGACTCTTGGGTCTTCCTCTCCTCCCTTCTCCTGAGCCAATGCAGCTTCCCAAGCCCTTTTGGTCACTGCTTTGGTTTGGGGGGTTGTGCAATAGCACCAAGTTAATGAGTAACTGGGTGTTATCAAGCATTTTGTCCCAAGACCGCTTGAGGGTGTGGTGGGACTTTTATCCCAAGCATCTGCCAGGTCTCAGCGGGGCAGAGCGAGAGGAAGGAGCTGCTGTCTCTTCTTCTCTGAGCTATGTCAGCAGCCCTGGAGGAGTTCTGTGGCTCCGTCTTCTGGGTGAGTGACTTGTTTCATCCCCTTTGCCTGTTCCTGGCATAGACACCCTGAGTGGGGGGAGATGAGTGGATTCCAAGGCTCACAGCTTGTGCTGCCAGTGAGACCCAGCTGCCAGTGGTCGGCAGAGGTTCTGGGGTTTATCCAGCAGTGCCACGGCACTGAATGCTGTGCAGTGCCTGCACAGTGTTCACCGGACAATGAGCAGTGACACCTCTCTGAGTGTGTTCTGTCCTGTTTCAGCCCACCTGGGAACACAGGACACCCTCTATGGACTTCTGGAGAATGATTTGGCTTCAGCTGCTTCTGCTGGCTTGGCTCCAGCAAGGAGTGGCATCCCACATTCAGGCAGAGAGATGGGGATGGGGGTATCGCTCGGACCTTGGCTGAGTGCTGAAAAGCTCAGCCAGGAGGGTGGGTTGAAGGGGGGATGCAGTGGGGTGGAGCTGGGTGAGCAGGACCTACAGGACCTACAGGAGTGTTGGCTCTTGTCCCGTGTGCCGAGTGAGAGCCAAGCCATCGCACATGACTCTGTGTTCTGTCCTTGCTGCCCCCAGAACGATTCCTACCTTGCTCGTCCGGATGCTGACCTACCGGTGTGCTTCCAGCAGACTGTGCTGGTTTGGGTCCCCCTTGGCTTCTTCTGGATTTTGGCCCCATGGCAGCTCCTACCCATGTGCAAATCCAGAGCCAAGAAATCCTCCGTGACCAAACTCTACATCATCAAACAGGTAGAGTGGAGCTGAGGGGGGGCAGGTGACAGGCTGGAGCAGCCTGAGGTGTTGGTGGTATGAGTGGAAAGACTCTGTGCTACAGATTGGTGTGGGATGGAGAGATGAGAAGTGTAGGAGGGAAGGAGCAATGGGATAGGGAACCATCCAGGACAGAAATGTAAAGGGGATTCCAGCAGGAGGCATATCTGGGACAGAGGGCATAACAGGGAGGGATACACTGGGAGGGAGGGCAGAGTGGGTACTGGGGCCTCTCATCTTTTGGGCTGTTATCTTCCAAACTTAAAATGAGGGCAGTGCTCCTGTGGAGCTGTGGCACATTCACAGGGTTGAAAACTCTCCCAGGCCAAGCCTGGGTTGAAAAGAGTGTAAGGACGTATGAGTGTGTTTTATGCTGAACTCTGTTGTCTCCCAGTGGTTCCCAGTGCCCACAGTGGGCTGTCCCTCTCTCCCCACAGGTGCTGGCTGTTCTGCTGATGCTGACGGCAGTGGCGGAGCTGGCCCTGGCGTTTGCAGAGGACACTGAGCAGGACGCAGTGCCAGCTGTGCAGTACACGAACCCCAGCCTGTACATTGCCACCTGGGTAAGGGCTCAGCCCCCAGTCTGTCACCAGGGACAGGGGGAGACTGCAGCACCGAGCAGAACAGAGATCAGAGGGAAGCTGTGTCCACGGGGAAAGGATAGCCTGGAAATTGGGTGGGACTAGCCCCAGACCTGTGTGGGTGGTGCATCAGGACAATATGTTGAGGGCAGTGCCTGGCTGTACAGTGCTCACTGCTGTTATCCCTAAAACTGAGATGATTCTATGCTTGCAAGTATAGCTGAGCTCTCTGACAGAACTTTTCTAGGAGCAGTTTGGGTTTCACAGGGCTGACTTTGCAGTGTGAACATCAGACCATGGCTTGCTGCTCTGATGTCTCACAGCTTCCTGTACATTGCTGCTCGGTTTTGTGCAGAGAGCCAGGAGGTACCACAGGATGCCCAGGCAGAGGAGAAAACTGACTGAAGAGGACCTAGTGGCTATTAGCTTGATGGAATATGTGCATGGAAGTTACAGACATCTTGTATGAGATGTGGAGTATTCTAAGAGTCTTAACAAATGCTCAGGAGCTGCACTTAAAAGCAAAGTAACACCCTCATTTGCTTTCCATCTTATTTTGTCATGCCATTTAGTTTCACATGCAGAGTCTATGTGAGATGATAAGACAAGAGGACTCCCCAGAGAGGCTGCACTGCTGGAACGTGATCTGGGTTCTGTTCCAGGTCCAGAGGCAAGGTGCAGGAGGCAGGGTGTGACCTCTCATGGCTTCACGTGTCTGAGAATCTGGAGTGAGAACAGCTAGAAAGAGTAATAGTGCCCTGCTGTAATGTCAGGGTACATTCAAACCTGATCCTATGTCTTCCTGAAATAAACCTTTGCCCTATACAATTAATTCTGAAGCTTATGAAGGGTTGGTGGTGTGTTCAGGGTATTCAGGGCAGTGAATCCCAGCAGATCATGTTTGCTGGCATCCCAGGACATGTGCTCCAAAGGCACTTTTAGAGCCAGACCTAGTCCTGCAGCTCTGACTGATTTTCTTTCCCCCAGGTTATGGTCCTGCTGATCCATGATGCACGACGCTTCTGCTTGTGCAGAGATTCAGGGATGCTTTTCTGCTTCTGGATGCTGTCCCTTCTCTGTGGGATCCTGCCATTCCAGTCGCTCGTCCGGAGAGCCCTGCAGGTTGGGTTTGACAGGAAGCTCTGTGCTTCCCCAGGGTCTTGCTCTGTTCCCAAAGAAAGCTTCTTCATGCTCTTCTCTTGACAAGCTTTCTCTGGTATCACTGAGGTTTCAGCTGCCCTGGGGACCTTGGGGAACCAGAAAAGACCTGAGAAGGAATTGCTGTTTGAATTCATCCTGTCTTTTTGGGGAACCATAAGCTCTCCAGGACTAATTTCTCCCCTTCAACACTTGAGGGAGGAGGTTCGGGAAAAGCAGGGAGAGGTGGCAAAGGGAAGCTGATCCAGGACTCGGAGCGAGTTTTGCACTGCTCTGTTGGGCTCAGCCAGGGGATGGATCTTGTCTCTGAGTACCAGGGGCCTTGAGACAACCCCCAGCAATAACCCTGGGCTCTCCATTTCTGCAGGAACCAGTCTCTGACCTGCCACGGTTTATCCTTTTCTTCATCTCCTACGGGCTCCAGCTGCTACTCTTCCTTGTCTCAAGCTTCTCAGATATTGCCCCAGAAACAAAGGAAATCGGGAAGAAGGTGTGAGGACTACATGGGAGTGGGTTTGGGGCACTACACCCTGAGCATTGTGTGGGGCAGGGCAGGCTCCATGCAGGCTCCAGGCTCATTGGGAGGACCTGAAGACTTCAGCACAGGGCCCAGCAAGAGCTGGAGCCTGCAACATGGGGCATCTGCATGTGTGTCCAGGGTGGGCTGCTGCTGGCTCTGAGCTGAGGGTTTTGGGGCTGGAGCTGGCACAGTTTGAAACCTGTGAGGCTCAATAATGGCTGGGGGTGCTAAATCAGCTTTTGTGAAAACCATCCCCCAGCATAAGCAATCTCTCAGTACCCCCTTTGCTTTATGCCATAGAACCCAGAGGTGACAGCCTCCTTCCTGAGCTCCATCACCTTTGAATGGTACAGCAGGTGAGCAGGGCTCCCAGGGAGTCGGGCTGGTAAAATGCAGGGGTGCCTCAGGGGAACCTGGAGCACAGACTGGCAGAGGCACCACGTTGGGTGCAGCCTGAGCCCAGGGCCAGGATGCAGTGAAGGCTCTGCATTTGCAGCAAGGAGTCTCCAACAAGTACCACTGGATTTCTCTGTCCCACAGGATGGTAGTCAAGGGCTATCGCAAGCCTTTGGAGATAGAGGATGTCTGGGAATTGAAAGACAAAGACAAGACACAGGTTCTTTGCACTGCTTTTGAGAAGAACATGAAGACTTTGATGCAGAAGGCCAGAGCAGAACTGGAGAAACGGAAACGCAAGAAGAGACGCCGGGAAGGTGACCAAGGCCTTGGGAACGGCATGAGCAAGGCCCAGAGCCAAGACATCCTGGTGCTGGTAAATCCATTCCTACTCCTGGCCTTGTATGAGACTGAGACATGCAGGTCCAGCCTCAGGGAGTAGGGTCCCTGCAGCCCTCTTTGCTGGGTTTTCCCTTCTTTGATCCTGCAGGACCATGGGCAAGGATGGGGGAAACCATGGCAGGGTCTTCCTGACATGTCCTTGGCAGATCTCCGTATTTTGAGAGACCAAGAAAGTCTCAATCTTTCTGCCTTACATAAAGACAGGAACCACCCTCAGATCTGCAGTACAAGTAGTTCCCTTATGTCTGTCTACCTCAGATACTTTCCAGCAACGAGGTCGGAGTTAACATCATTCCGTGACCACCCCTGGCCTCAGATTCTTCATGATTTTTGCCTGATTTTTGGCCTGAGAGGTTCAGGCTGGTTTGGGTTTTAACAATTGTGTTTGGTACAGAGGAGAAGGTGCTAGTCCTGGCTGCGTATAACATAAGCAGAGATCAGTGAAAGGGAATGTGACAGGAGCCAAGCTAAGGCTTTGTTCAGGATACCTGATCTGGGGTCTGTGAGGTGCTGCCCTGAAGCACCCTTCCAGATGCAGGACACTGCACAACCAGCTCCCTCACTTCTGTGTGGGCTTCCCTCTAGGAGGAGAGGCAGCCAAAGAAGAAGAAGGCAGACAACGAGGACTCAGGCTCTTCCAAGGATTATGCCAAGGGCTGGTTGATGAAAGCCCTGGGCAAGACCTTCCAGCAGAATCTCCTGCTAGCAGTGGCATTCAAGGTGGTGCATGATGCACTTGTATTTGTCAGCCCCCAGCTGCTGAAGTGAGTTCTTTCTCTCTCTGTCCTGACTTTGCACCCAGCCCCAGCACCTCCCAGTGTGTGCACTGTATCCAGCCCCACCATCTCCATAGGGGCACCTCTCCCAGCCACAGACCCTGGGGCCATTTTGTACCCTCACCAAAAATGGGAGAATGTGTTGGGATACAGTTTAACAAAGAACTGATCTGACCTGGCTGCCAGCTCTTATGTGTAATATCTTGCTCCCTTGTATGCTGTTGTGCAGTCCTGCTCCCTCCTGGAGACAGTCCCAGCTCTTCTTTGGGGCCTTCCAAGAGTCAGTGCAGCTCAGCCCAGCAGGGCCTCCCTGGTTTGTTTTGCAGAGCTGCACAGTCTCTGTGGATGACCTTACATTAGTGACCCACTGCTGCTTCTCTGGCAGAACAGGGTCGCTGGGTTGCTGACCCTCGAGCCAGCTCTCTGGGGCAGGGTTTTGCTCAGCACTCTTGTGAGGATGCTCTCCCTGCATCCACTTGCAGCATCCTGCTTGGGTGTGTCTCAGTAGGATGTGTGTCTCATGAGCCTCTTTCCCTGCCAGGCTGCTGATTGCCTTTGTGTCAGATAAGGATGCCTTTGCCTGGCAGGGCTATTTATATGCCATCCTGCTCTTCCTGACGGCCCTGATCCAGTCCCTCTGCCTGCAGCAGCACTTCACCTTCTGCTTCCAGCTTGGCATAAATGTGCGAGCCAGTCTCATCGCTGCCATCTACAAGAAGGTCTGTATGCTCCTGTCATCGTCCCTGTTGGCTTCCTCCAAGCTGGGCTGTGGATAAAATCGTCTGTTGCCTGCCCCATCAAGATGGGGTGTGTGCACGTCCCTCCTCAGAAGGCACAGGGAGAGCTTGGGGGACACCCACCCAGTGCTGAGGACACTGTGAGCCCTATTCCTGCTTGGGGCCTGGGTGCTGCAGCCATGTGTTTGACAGCTACCAGGGACTGAAGAGGTTTCTCTTCATAGCAGTGCAACATCCAGAGCAGGTACCACTAGGATTCCTGCACAAGGGTGCTTTTCTTTGCACCCAGCATCCAGTGGCTCCGGATGTGCAGGCAGTGAGGAGAGCACTGGTGGCCAGTACAGAGGCATCAGGAGCAAACCCAGAAGTGGTTTCAGCCTGGTCTGCTAATTCCCTGCTCTGAGCCATGCTGCTGGCAGCAGGGCTGCTCCCAGACTGGCTTGTGCTGACTGTGCTTCCTCTTTCCAGTCGCTCACCATGTCCGGAGCCACCCGCAAGGAGTCCACGGTGGGAGAGACTGTGAATCTGATGGCAGCTGATGCCCAGAGGTTCATGGACTTGGCCAACTTTATTCACCAGTTGTGGTCATCCCCCCTGCAAATTATCGTGTCCATTGTCTTCCTCTGGGCAGAGCTGGGCCCCTCTGTCTTGGCTGGCATCGCAACCTTGGTGCTGCTCCTCCCCCTAAATGCGTTCCTGGTTGCCAAGGCCAAAATCATTCAGGTCAGTGGTGGGTGCAGTATCCTCCCACATCTAACCCCACTGTTACTCCCCTACGTCCTTTTGCACACTCCCTACCCTTTGCTTTTATGCTGTGGATCTTTCCCAGCCTAGAAAGTTGATTTCACTTGGGCTGGGATCTCACTTGAGCTGGGGGTGCCTCTAGCCTGAGCCAGGGGTGATCAGCTGCCATGAGGAGGAGACAGGGGAGATCCATCACAGCTGAACTTGAACCAGACTGGGCACAGCCTTGAGGGCTAAAAATGAGATACTGCCACCTGTAGGATAAAGCCGTAGCTTCTACCTGACATCAGGGTAGTGTTTTTCCCCTACTTGTCCAGAGCCACGGGGAGCCAAGGCTCAGCCTCATGGGATGACTTCTCTGGGCTGTGGAGCCCATCCTTCCCTTCTCTTCCCTTCTCTGTGGCGGCCCAGATGTATTTCCAAGGGTGAGCTGCTGTCTGGTTTAGGTGATGTCTGGCTCTTCTCTTTGTAGGAGAGGAACATGAAGAACAAGGACGAACGCATGAAAATAATTACTGAAATCCTCAATGGAATCAAGGTGAGCAGTGGAGTGGAGACTCTCTGGGCAGCTGCTGCACCCCTCTTCTTGGTGCAGTGTACCTGGAGGCAGCACACCTCTATAACCCTACAGCACCAGTGTTAGTTTAGCTTGAGGGCACCGTGTCTGGGTCTCAGCAATTCCCTTGGCTGCCTCGTCTTTTGAGAAGTTGGCTGGGGAGGAGCTCTGAATACTTGGACTAAGACTTGGGAGCCAAGAGAGGGTTTTCTAAGTGTCTCCTGGCTGGCTGTGGTAGTGGCATAGTGGCAGAGGGACTGACAGTGACCTGTAAACTGAGACTGAGGGAGTGGGAGTGCAGCGGGGAAAGGCTGTAAGCAGGACAGGAGAAGGGACATGCAGTGGCCAGGTAGGCTTGTGAGCAAGGTAGGAGCTGGTGATGGAGGTGCTGGCCACCAGTGAGCTGAGTGTGGAGGTGGGCATTCCTGTGAGGCCAGCATCCGCTCATCCTGCTCATCCTGCAGATCCTGAAGCTTTTTGCCTGGGAGCCCTCCTTTGAGAAGCGAATTAATGATATCCGGAAATGTGAGCTCAAGAACTTGGTGAACTTTGGCTACCTGCAGTCAGTCTCTGTCTTCCTGTTCACGTGTGCTCCCGTCCTGGTGAGTGACAACAGCCCTGGGCAGGGGTGTACCTTCCTCTGAGCTGGGGCTGGGCTGTGTCCAAGGGGATGGGAAACGTTTGGAACCTCGGCTGGAGTGTTTTTGCAGTGAGGAAGGGGCTGGCTGGTGGATATAGATTATGGTTCTGGCTGCTGGCAGGAGAGCTGTGGTGGAAAGGGGTCCCATCGGGGCGGGGAAATGGGGCCCAAAGGAGAGCGGGAGCAGGAGGGGAACAAGTCCCCAGCACGAAGGCACTGCTGAGGCCTTGGGGCAGTGTGAGGGTTGGGGCTGCACACAAACACACTGATGGTGGCTTTCCCTGATACCTGTCCTAGGTCTCCTTGGCAACCTTTGCTGTCTATGTGCTTGTGGATGAAAACAATGTCTTGGATGCACAGAAAGCCTTTACTGCCATCTCCCTTTTCAACGTGCTGCGCTTCCCCATGGCCACGCTGCCCATGGTCCTCTCCGCCCTGGTGCAGGTCAGGCCTCTCACAGGGCAGGGGTGTAGGGGATCCTGTGGCCTCTGTCCAAACCAGCAGATGGGGCTCAGGTGTGTGATGGACCCCCAGGGGTCAGCACACAGGACTGCTGGCAGTGGGGTGGGACAGCACTCACATGCATAACACAGGGGCCCAGAGGCTGGGTGGGGACTGTGATGTGGTGCTCTGCTTATGGGGCTCCTGCCAGCCCACCCAGCTGTGCCTCATGCCCACCTGCCATCCTCACCCTCTTTCTGCCATGGCAGGCCAATGTGTCGACTGTGAGGCTGGAGCGCTACCTGAGTGGAGAAGACTTGGACACCTCAGCTATCCACCACAACCCCATTGCAGGCAGGTGAACCTCCAGATTACTCCCTGTGGGTCTCAGGCTGGCCCAGCCCTGGCTTTCCCCTCTCTGAGGGACATCTCTCTCTGACAGGCAGTGCTGTGCGTTTCTCGGAGGCCACCTTTGCCTGGGAGCAGGACAGCAACGCTGCCATAAGAGAGTGAGTGCTCTGCACCTCATCAGGGCAGGGGGCTGGGGAGCGGGAGCCTTTCTGTGTTATTGGTTGGGCAGGGCAATCACCTCTCACAGTGCTGCTGGACATGAGTGTCCCAGAGACACTGCTCTGTCCCACACAAGTCCCACACAGGAACTGATGGGTGACCTCACAGTGCTGCTTCCTCAGCCCTCATGTCTTTGCAGTGTCACCCTGGACATCACACCTGGGAGCCTGGTGGCTGTGGTGGGGGCTGTGGCCTCAGGCAAATCTTCGTTGGTGTCAGCCATGCTCGGGGAGATGGAGAATATCAAGGGACACATCAACATCCAGGTGAGAGGAGCTGGCTGGTGCACAGGGCTTTGGGGCTGCCTGGGAGCTCAGTGGGGAAGTAGAGCAGGACTGTCCCAGAGTGGTGGCTCAGGGCAAGGACAGGCTGCAGGAGGTGTCGGTGCTCAGGCCGATCTCTGACAGGTTCTTGTCTCTCCTTCCAGGGCTCCCTGGCCTATGTCCCCCAGCAGGCCTGGATCCAGAATGCCACACTGAAAGACAACATAATTTTTGGGTCAGAACTGGATGAAGCCAGGTATCAGCAGGTCCTCAAGGCCTGCGCCCTCCTTCCAGACCTGGAATTGCTGCCTGCAGGTGACCAGACAGAGATTGGAGAGAAGGTATCAGCCCTGGGCGCTGTGGGTTTCCAATAGCATCTGCAGCAGAGGCCAGAGCTGTTGCCTTGTGCCAGCCCCATGTCCAGGGAGGCCCTTTCCTTGCAGGGAATCAACCTGAGCGGGGGCCAGAAGCAGCGGGTCAGCCTGGCGCGGGCCGTGTACAACAATGCCGACATCTACATCCTGGACGATCCGCTCTCTGCCGTGGACGCCCACGTGGGCAAGTACCTCTTTGAGCACGTGCTGGGGCCAAAAGGGCTGCTGCAAAAGAAGGTGAGCACCCATATCCCCAGCCCAGCCAGGCAGGAGTAGCGCTGGCAGGGTGTTAGCGATCCAAGCAAGTCTGAGGTTGCTTGCCTGGGACAGGGAGGAGTTCTGTAGCTTTCACGTGGAGCTGCAGCAGGCAGGAAAGGCCTCAAGAGTCCCCAGAGGGGTACCCTGTGTCCCCAGAGCCAGGCATTGATAAGCAGACAAGTCCCCCAGTGGGAGATGGAGAGCCTGCAGAGCCGTGGCTGGGGATGAGGGGTGCTCTGATGATCACTACTCTGAAACCCCTTTGTTGCAGACACGGATCTTGGTGACGCACAGTATCAGTTTCCTGCCCCAGGTTGATAACATCCTGGTGCTGGCAGCAGGAGCAGTGTCTGAGCATGGCTCCTACAGCACTCTGCTTGCAAAAAAGGGGGCCTTTTCCCAGTTCCTGAACTTGTATGGAAATCAGGAGGAGAATGTTTCAGAGGAAAATACTGCAGGTACTGGGAACACAGTGGGGCTGTGGCAGTGCATGTATCTTGGGGATATGAAGATCTGATGTGTCAGCCTGACCTGGCCCTATGCAGCCCAGGCACCAATGGTGCCTGCTGTGAATCCTCAGCTTCTGGCAATCAGCAGTACAATAACTTCCTGGCTAAGATTTGCATTTGGGCATTATGTTGAACATCCAGCTCAGGACCTGTTTAAATTTTTTACTCCCTTTTTAGTTCATTTATTATGGGTCCCAAAATATTATGTGGTAACAGGCTCCATATTTTTGTGATGCTGGGGTCAGAAAGTTCCTTTGGTTTGTTCTAAACATCCCACTGGATAATATTTCATCTTTATCATGTCCCCCGGTGCTGTGGAGAGGAGTGGTGTCAGGTCAGGTGGTTGCTTACCCTGTCAGGACTCAGCCCAGTTGTCCAGCTGCAGCCTGGCTATTCTCAGTATGTCTTCACAGGTCCCATCTCTACCTGCTCAAGGGGATGCTTCTGAGCTGGAGTGATATGACCTACCAGATCTTGCACCTACTAAACTAGCACAAATCTTTGCTTGAGGTCTGGCCAGTGGTGCTGGGATAAGTCAGCAGGAGGGGTTGCCCCCATGCAGGCCTTTAGCCCTATACCCCTATCAGTTCTCCCTCCAGCACAATGTATTTCTTCCTCCTCCTACTGTGCTGCTCTTGCAGCAAGGTTGGAGAAGGTATGATATGTGGTGGTAGGACACAGCCTAGGCCTAGGGTATGGCATGGAGCTGAGTGCAGCACAGGTGTGGTGTATGGGATCTGCTCTGTCCTCAGTGCCTGACCCTGCCTTCCCTCATCCCTGTGCTTGTAGCTGTTGCTTTAGCTGGGGATGAGGAGGAGGCTGATGGAGATGTTGATCCCTGCCTGGAGGAGCTCACTGATGATGTGGTGACTATGACCCTGAAGCGGGAGGCCAGCATCCAGCAAAGAAAATTGAGTCGCAGGTGGGCCATGACCTGAGCTCTCAGCTCTTTCCCCTGCCACATGCACTGCTCCCTTGGAACAGGGATCTGGGGGCTTCCCAGGGGATTCCAGCTGGGAGCCTCCCTGCCTGCTCTTACCATAAGCTGCTCTGGGTCAGGAGCATCTGACTTTGCCTTTACTCACACTAGTGTGCCACAGCCTTACTCTGCAGTCTTCTCTGAAACTCGTGCTGATGGCTAGTTCTGCTTTTGGCAGAATGAGGCTTTAATTGTATGGCTCTACATGCTTCCACAAGGCTCACTCAAAGCTGCCCCAGTTAGGACATTATTTTCCAGAGGACTCCACCACTGAAGACCCAGTGCAGCACAGGGATGGACCCCAGGGGATTAGGACCAATCCAACACCCTGTGACTAATGCTACTCATCACCTCCCTGCAGCCTTAGTAAAAAGAGCACCAGTTCCCGGAAGAAGGCCCAGGAGGAGCCCCCACAGAAGCTGAAGGGACAGCAACTGATCGAGAAAGAAGCTGTGGAAACCGGCAGGGTGAGGAGGATGGAGGGATGAAGCACTGTGCTGTCCTGGCTGAGTGCTGCCAGACCCTGACTGTGGCTCAGAGAAGCTGGGATGGGCTGGCTGTGGCTGCACCACAGCCAAGGGACACGAAGGAGACCGAGCTGCCTGGGACTGGTGGGTGGGGTGGTGGAGGGAAGCACTGTGGGCAGCAAGGTGGAGTCCCAGGGCTGTGCTGTGGGTCATTGCCTCCCGTCTGATGGGCTCTACTGGTGCACAGGTGAAGGTCTCCATGTACCTGCGGTACCTGCATGCTGTTGGCTCGTGCTTTTCCTTCTGGACTGTCACGGGCTACCTTGGGCAGTACGCTGCCTACGTGGGGTCCAACCTGTGGCTCAGTGACTGGACGGAGGACTCGGTGCGCTACCAGAACGAGACCCAGCCCACGCAGCTGCGGGACCTGCGCATCGGTGTCTTTGGGGCGCTGGGGGTGGCACAAGGTGAGTGTGGGAGCACAGCAGTTCCCACTCACCTCTTTCGTGTGGTCCAGGAGGGATATGACTTGCAAGGCCTGCAGCCAGCAGTGCAGTAAGGAGCAGGGGACCCAGCATTTTGTTCATTTGCCTCCTGCTGCATTCTTTCCAGCTCATGGCTAAATTGTGGACACGTGCCAGTCTGAAAGCAGCATAAATTGCCCCAAGTCTGTGTTGCCCCCTCAGTTTAAGATAATTTTCCTTAATCAGATTAGACACAGTGCTAGGGCCCAAGGCTTTCAAATAGGGTTAGTGTTCCTGCCCCGTGCTGGGACACACTTGCTGAGGCCTCCCAAGAAGGTGAGGTGCAGGATTATCCCAGCTGCAGAGCTGCTGGCTTGGCTCTGCTTGGTGTGTCCATCAAGCCAAGGGGTGCCTGGGGCCAGTGTTACCCATGAGCTGGTGACAGCCCTGTGCTCTCCTTGCAGCTCTCTTCCTGCTCTTTGCAACCATGCTGTCTGTGCTGGGCGCCATGCGAGCCTCCCGTGTCATGCACCAGCGGCTGCTCAGCAACATCCTGCGCGCGCCCATGAGCTTCTTCGACACCACCCCCATCGGCCGCATCGTCAACAGGTTTGCCAAGGTAAGAGAAACCCCCAACACGGAGAAGGTGTCTGTTCCACCACATCTGCAGAGCAGTGAGTACTGGCATAACCCTGCTCCTGTTGAGCACTGCACAGCTGAGCCCAGGTAAGGGCCAGGAAGGGACAGGAGGACATGGTGGATGCAAGGCTGACCAAACCACATCCTGGGCTGTATTGGAAAGACAGTGTGGCAAAGCACAGGAAGTTGTTACCTCCTCTGCTCAGTGCTGAGGAGCTTGCAGCTGCATACTGTGTCCTGTTTGGGGTCAATGGATGTGGAGAAACAAAGAGGGTCCATAGTAGATTACTAAGACAGGTAAGAGCCTAGAGCTCATGTCCCACAGTGAGAAGTCCTTCTGGTTATAGACTTCCAGCAAAATCTACAATCTTTTCTATCTAAGTGAAAGTCAAAAACAAGGAGAAAATGAGAAAGGAGGAAAATACAAACAGGTAATTTCAAGTGTGCTGCTACTCCACTTCTTACTTTGGTACCATCTCTTGATTTTTGGGAATAAAAATTTCTCTTAAAGTTAAGTCCATGGGCCTGGGTTTACTCTGAGTTGCGGGAGTATGTGGTGCCCAGCTAGAAGATGGATGAGGACCAGCTGGAGACCTGGGTGCACCTGCATGGACCTGGAGTTTGCCCTGTCCCTCTTTTTGCTTCAATTACTGCTCCCTCATCCTAGGTCCTGAAGAAGATGCAGTTCTTAAAGCTGGTCTGTGTAACAAGGGAATATTGTAGGAAGTTTCTCTGCTGTTAACTCAGCTGTTCCCAAGCTAACAACTGTGGCCCTAAATGAGGTTGTGACCATGACATCAATTCAGGGTCATCTGATATTTTTACAAGTGTCTGGCACTGTGTTACCACAGGAGTGTGTAGGAAACCTGTATGTATGGGGCCTTTGGGCTTCTTCTCTCTGGGGTTGCTGACTGCTTCTCTATACTTCTTTATATGCTCCAGGACATCTTCACAGTAGATGAGACCATTCCCGTGTCCTTCCGCACCTGGATCTCCTGTTTCCTGGGCATCATTAGCACACTGATCGTGATCTGCCTGGCCACTCCATTCTTCGCTGTCGTTATCGTTCCCTTGAGCATCATCTACTATTTTGTGCTGGTAACTGGGCCTTGGGTGAAGCTTCTGCCCTGCTGAGAGCAGCATCTGTTTGGCTGCTGGGCTTTGTGTTGGTAACCAAGCTGTGTCGCTCCTTTCAGCGCTTCTATGTTGCCACATCACGCCAGCTAAGGCGTCTGGACTCTGTCACCAGGTCTCCCATCTACTCCCACTTTGGTGAGACTGTGTCAGGCCTTTCTGTGATCCGGGCCTATGGACACCAAGAACGGTTCCTGAAGCACAATGAGATCATCATGGACATAAATCAGAAAAGTGTTTATTCCTGGATAATATCAAATAGGTGAGTTTTACCACTTATGGCACAGCACAGCTTGCAGCACTTCTGCCCAGGGCTTCTGGGTCCTGAGGGAGGTCCCTGGGATCTGGCAGTGCTCTTGATCTCAGCATTGAGGGTCTGTGTAGGTACTGGGGCAGTTAGGACAGGGGCACCATCTGTGGCAATGGGACATTTTAGGGTGATTTTGAAAGCCAGAGTATGCCCCACTACAAAGTGTCCAGAGGCTGGGCAGGGTGAGCTATGCAGTCAAGAGCTGAGATGCTCTTGCTGAGTTCCAGGAAGAGGATGATCCTCCAGGCCCAGTGAGAGCATGATGGTTTGATTCTTACTTTCTCGGTTTGATTCTTACTGGTAAATTATTTGGGTGTGTGAGAGTTGAATGTTTGGGGCTCTTCTGATGCATGGCATTACCAGCACAGGAGGTTATGTGTGAGACATGGACTGCCATAAATGAACCTGCTTGCAGAACTGACCACAAATTACCTGCTGTGTGCATGTACTGATGTATGCCGTGTGCTCAGCACTGGGCTCATGGCTGGGTGTGAAGAATGCTGGTGCAATGCTGCTGTTACAGATGGGCTCTGTGTTGGGCACAGGCAGATGCCTCCCTGCCTCTCTCACTACCCTTCAGCTGTCCTCTCCTGGTGCAGGTGGCTGGCCATCCGTCTGGAGTTAATTGGGAGCCTTGTAGTCTTCTTCTCTGCACTCCTGGCAGTGATTGCAAAGGGCACTTTGGAGGGTGGCATCGTGGGTCTTTCCGTCTCCTCCGCTCTCAATGTGAGTCACTGAAAGCATTTTCTCATTCCGGGACAGGGATTGTCTCTGGGAGCTCTGGGCTGGCAGCAGGATGCTGCCCTGCCACCAGCTCTGATCCATGGAAGTGGGATTATCTGGGGTGTCCCATCACCTGGGGAGTGGCTCTAGAGCCAGGGAAGCACATATTTATCCCGGTGTGAGTGGGATACTTGCTGCCATGGGGAGGAATACAGTCCTGCTGTGGATCAGAGATGCTGCAGCGAGGTTTTTGAAGGGCTGGGGAGAGCTGGGCTGTGTCTCGGCTGTGGAGCATTAGGGGCCAGGCCAGGTATGCTCGTGCCCAGGATGATTCCCTGGGCTGAGGTGCGAGGTGGTTGTTCCTGGGTGCCACTGAGCTCTGCATCCTCTGATTCTGCCATGCAGGTGACCCAGACACTGAACTGGCTGGTGCGGACATCTTCGGAGCTGGAGACCAACATTGTGGCTGTGGAGCGGATCCATGAGTACGTGAAGGTGAAGAATGAGGTGAGGAATCCAGGGTCCAGGCAAACACCTGCTGCACAGCTTGGTGCTAGTCAGCCTCACAGAGTGAACCCCCCTAATGCTCCTGTGCCCTCCCCCAGGCTCCATGGGTGACAAAAAAGCGTCCACCACGTGGCTGGCCCAGCAGAGGCGAGATCCAGTTCATTGACTACAAAGTTCGCTACCGACCTGAACTGGACCTGGTTCTTCAGGGGATCACCTGTAACATTGGGAGCACTGAGAAGGTGCCTCTGTCCTCACTACGCTCTTTACAGAGACTCTGTTAAAGTTGTTTCTTCTTCTCAGCTTCAGTCTGTGCACTGGGGTGGGATGGTGATGGGATGTGGCTCCTGGGGACTTGAGCTGCTGGAAAGGAACCAAAGCAGACAGTGTGGGTGATCGTAAGGGCAGGAAGGCCCACCAGACCGAGATGGAGACCATCTGCCCTGTTTTCTACAGCCCTGTCAGCTGGTCTAAAAAGCTGCTTCCACAGGTTGGGGTCGTCGGCCGGACTGGGGCTGGAAAATCCTCCCTCACCAACTGCCTGTTCCGGGTGCTGGAGGCGGCTGGAGGGAAGATCATCATCGACGGTGTGGACATAGCAACAATCGGCCTCCACGACCTGCGCAACAACCTCACCATCATCCCCCAGGCGAGCTGATCCCCACCTTTCCACATCCCACTGCTGCATGGCCCCTGCAGGCATTGCATGGCCTCAGTGTGTCCCTGGGTGCTGTAGACATGCCAAAGGCCTGTGAGCAGGCTGTCACCACATCCCTTGCCAGCTGCAGGCAGTGGTGCGAGCAGGACGTGGCCACACTTAGAGGCCAAGAGCCATCGCCCCTGCTAAATGGCTGTGGTGGGGCTGAACACGGTGCTGTCCCTGGCAGGACCCTGTGCTCTTCACTGGAACCTTGCGGATGAACCTGGACCCCTTTGACCAGTACTCAGACGAGGAGGTCTGGAAGGCCCTGGAGCTGGCTCACCTGAAGACATACGTGCAAGGCCTTCCTGAGGGGCTGGTGCATCCTGTGAGCGAGGGAGGGGAGAACTTGAGGTGAGCAGAGGAGAAGATACAGGCCCAGCTCCCCTCCCTTCTCTAGATCCCAGGGACCAGCCTGGAACAGCAGCCTCCAGCAAAGTGGCTGTCCAGGGATGATGCACAGAAGCTTCTGGGAAGTGAAGATGGAAGAAAATGGCCAAGGGGTCAGGGCTCTTAGGGAGGTAGTGTGAGCCAACCTTTCTGTGGTGGCCCAGAGAGTAATATGCTAAGGGACATAGTGCTCAGGGTGGCAGATGGTCAGTGGGGAAAGGCCAGGGACAGTGTTGGGGTCAGAGCAGTGAGAGGTGGTAGACTTGCAGAAGGTCTGCTCATGTCGGTCTAGTAACTCATGCTCTTCATCTCATCCCAGTGTTGGGCAGAGGCAGCTGGTGTGCCTGGCCCGAGCCCTTCTCCGCAAAGCCAAGATCCTTATCCTGGATGAAGCAACAGCAGCCGTAGATCTGGAAACTGATCATTTAATCCAGACAACAATCCGGAGTGCATTTGCTGACTGCACTGTCCTTACTATCGCCCATCGCCTCCACACCATCATGGACAGCAACAGGTACCATGGGACAATACTGTGGGACAAAGGGAATGGGGACTGGACTCCTAGGATGGGGCGAGAGGTGGACAGCAGCGGAAGCAAGAATGCAGCCAGAGGGGCAGGGGTGGATGCAGAGCCTGGGGCAGTAATACACGGTGGTGAAGAGAATAGAAGGATAGTAAGGATGCCCATGAAGTAGTGATGTCTTTGTGGAAGAAACATTTTTTGGGATCCTTCTTTACAGCAGCAGACCATAGAAGCATTTCCTGTTGACACTTTATGCGTGTGACCCATAACACAGAGAGAAGGGCTGTGCCCTCACCACTGCTGACAGGAGAACCACATAAAGTGGCTCAGGAGGTGTGAGGGTCAGTGGGCCTGCAGTGCTGACACCAGCAGTGCTATCCACTTGGATCTGGGAGCTGAGGCCTTCTTGTTCCCTTCTGCCAGGGTGATGGTGCTGCATGCTGGTCAGATTGTGGAATTTGACAGCCCCGAGGAGCTGCTCATGAAGCAGGGCGTCTTCTCCGCGATGGCAAAGGACGCCGGCATCGCCCTTGCAGAAACCACAGCCCTGTAGGCAGAGTGCTGCAGGGACTGGGGGGTGTGACACTCCTCCTGCTGCCACTCACCCCATGGGCACTGGGGTCTCCCATGGCCAAGCTGCCCAGGAATTGGCATCTCTGCAGCAGGGAAGCAAAGAGAGTGGCTTCTCTTGCTGTCCAGAGACAGAGCACCTGGACTCGAGTGAGCTGTTAACCTTGCTGCCACATCCTGCCTGCTGTGCACACAAGGGTCTGGAGTGGTATAATTTATTCCAGGATAGAGGGGAAAAGCTATCTGCCAAGGCAGGGAGATCATGACCTCCAGTGGGGGTGGTCTTAGTTTTTGTACTTCACCATGCTAGGTGAATCTACCTTAGAGATGCTTTAGCATTATGGAATGAAATTTACAGTTTAATCAAAGAATGAATGTTATAATTTATTTACTTTTTGTAACTGTCTTCCAACTACAAGTCTGATGTCAAAGCATATAAGTAAGCCTTGGTTTAGCTTTAAACCTGGCTAGTGCTTGGGTGGGCAGAGCTGCCAACAGAGGTTACACAGAGCTGGGCAGTCCAAATCGAGAGGCACGGCTCTACTCATGCAAGAACACTACCCTGTAGCAAAACCAGGGTTGCCTGCCTGCCTTCTCTGTGGCTACTGCTCCCTTTGATTGTTATCACAAATCAATGAGACTCTCCCTGAGATTATCACAACCACTTGTGGGGCAGATTTTGGGCTGTGGTTGTAGACTGCAAACCTGATGGTGGTAGAGACAAGCTGGAGAGCAGCAGGCACACGTCTGTATACAGCCCTGCACTCACCAAGTATGGTTGTTATTGCTGACAAACCCTTGACTCTGTTCTTGGGCCAGACCTCCTCCTGCAGGGAACAGGCACTCAGAGTATGGCAAACATCCACCTCACCAGCCCCTACTGCCCCAGAGCCCCAGAGTCATGTAAGACAGCAGGGGGAAGAGCGCAGTGCAGCCACTTCACCTTAATAAAGAAGGTTCCTGTGACAGTTCACTCATGCCTGAGCTGCACCTGGCATAAACACCAAAGCACTAGAATGCTGGACCCCACCAAAAGGGAAATGTTTTTCCTGGCCCTGTAGGCTTGGCTGAAGGCTGCAGCACCTGCCAGACACTCCTCCCAGGTCTCCCAATACTTGCAAAGGCACCTTTTATACACAAGGGCAAATCTTTATTTGCAGAGCAGCAGTACAGGGTTTACAAACATTGCCCCATGAAGGGAACCTCTTCCCTTCAGGACATGGCAGCAGCAGTATCACACACCAACCCAGCAAAAGGCACCACAGCCCTCCCAAGGATGATGGTCCTGCCACTCCAGAATGTCAGCACCCTCTCCAATGTCGTGCAGGAAAGCACAGGTGAGGCAATTCTGGTCAGAGCCCCCAAAAAAGAGGCTGGAGGACAGCTTGTGCTTTGCCTTCTGCCCTGCCCCAGCCCAGAGCAGCCAGGTGGGCATGCCAGTGCAAAGATGGGTCCTGGGCACAGCCAATACTGTGCTGACAAGGGTATAGCGTTCTGGGCTTCTGGCTCACCTGAAAGGTGAGAACCTGATGGCTGCCAGCAGCAGCAGACCTTGGAAAGGCCAAGCCCCTGGGAGACCAAGCACAGGGACAAGGCACCTTCTGGGGGCTTTGTTGTGAGGGTTTCAGAGGCCATACCCATCCCAGGCCTGGAGCTCACTTACTCCCAGCAAACCTCAGAGCTGCTTCCACAGGCAGTGCCTAAATGTCCCACCCCAAGTCCTGCAGAGACAGGTGAGACCAGGCTCCTGCTGCACAGGGAGCATATTCACAAAGTCTGGGTTGCTTTTAATTCTACTTGACTAAAGACAATCTCCAGAAACTCAGCATTAGCCTTCCACAATTTAAATCCACAGCAGGACCTCAGCCTGAGTTAAGCATTACCCTTCTGGGCAAGCGACAGCCCCAAGCTTTGGTCTCCTGCTCCTGGCTGGACACAGGAGTCTCAAACACACCTCAGAGGTGAACTCACCCCTGCCCTCACACAAGCTGCCTGCTCCTGCTTACCTGGCCAGCCCAACCTTCTTCCTCCCCTGAAGGAGTGATGGCAGCCAGTGTTTGGGGCTCAGGAGCACTGCACAGCTGTGAGAAGCTATGGTGGTATAGCCTTAAGGGCGAGCAGTGGGGGCTGCAGGGCTGGCCAGCCTCCCCCAGACCCTAGCAGTCCCAGCAGGAACAAGGCATGGGGTGCAGGCTCTGTCTGCTGCCTCACGTGTACTCTGTCTTCCGGATGTAACTTGAGGGCACATAGCCCTGCCTCCCGTGGGCCTCGGCCAGCCACCACTCCTGATTGCCTGTGATGTCCTCAAACTGCAGGATCCTGAGTCTCTGGTTAGCTGACACGCTCAGCTCATTGGTGTTTCGGCCTTTGAAGGTGTAGAGAGCATAGTAGACCTGCCGGACAAGGGGAGAACATTGGTTAGATGGTCACACCACACAGCCTTAATCTCGCACTGCATAGGATGTGTGAGCTTTTGTTCTGCCCAGTGACAGCCCTGGCCCCATCCTGGCCTCTGCCCACCCCCATCTGCAGCCTGGTTCTTCTGTTGTTGGAAGGAAGTCTCATACCCCACCTCCTCCATCTTCCTGGTCACTGCCAGAGAGGAGGATGATTCAGTCCCCAGCAAAACAAAGCAGTTAGCCCTTGGCATCCCCAGTCCCATGAGGGGGGCTGAAGACTCACCTGGTTGCCCTCTGACTCGCTGTTCTCCAGCCCTGAGTCTCTGTCCTCCACTGAGGGCATGGGCCTGAGATGTGCTTTGGTGTGGTGCCCATTGCGAGAGCTGGGGCTGCAGCGGCGCTGAGATGTCACTGTACCAGCCAGCGAGGCTGTCCTGTCACCAGAGCCAAGCTGGGGCAGAGAGGGGGAGTCCACCTCCAGTGGGGGCTGTGGGGACTGGTACACATCTGCCAGGGAGACAGAGTCCTGCAGGGGTTTCAGAGTGAAGGTGACGGCCGCCCCACTGGGGCTGAAGGTCAGGGTGGCGTTGCTCTGGGGAGAGGAGCTGCTGTGCTCTGACTCGTTGGAAGAGTGGCTGCCCACAGAGACGTCTGACTGGCTGCGGCGGGGGTTGTAGGGCTTCAGAAAGGAGCTGTACACAAAGCCTTTTGTCACTGCAGAGAGGGAGAGGAAGGGAGCTCAGATTGGGGCACAGGGAGACCAAAGGAGGAGACTCACAGCAAGCACCAAAGGGCAGGGAACAGCCACCTACCCCCATTGTCTATGAGCCAGCGATTCTGGCTGCCCATGGGGTCCTTCTTCTTGATGACGCCCACAATGTCTCCTTCCAACAGGGAGACATCCAGGTCTTGGGCAGCATTGAAATTACGGTCTGCCTGGAAGAGACTCTCCGGGGGATAGCGGGCCAGGAGGGCAGCTCGGATGTCATCCGACTGCAGGAAGTAGGTTGGCTGCAGAGGAACAAGGCAGGTGTGAGTGGCTGTGCTGGGCTCTGCAAGCCCTGACACTGGGCAGAGGGAACTCACCAAGCCAACGAGGGGCTGCCGCCGGGCAGACTGCCGTTCCATGCTTTTCCTTTCAAAAGTCTTCTTGGGAGCCACCTGGGACTCTGGGAAGAAGGTGAAGGCCTGGAGCTGCTGGAGGACTCGACTGTGCTCATCCTGAAAGACGGCAATGAGGTTGCCTTCCCTGCCAGACACCTTCAGCAACTGGAACCAGAGCAAAGTCAGGATCTTGGTTAGGTGACAGCTGCTGGGAGAAGTGGCCAAGAGCTACAGCGTAGACCATGGCAGAGGTCTGAGTCCTGCCTGTGACTTGCATCAGGCCCAGGTCTGGAGTCCTGTCTTGACTCAGCTTTAAGTGGTCCTCAAACTTGAGATTTCTCCCAGGTGAATGCTCTCCTGCCACTGCTCCAAGAGCCTTCTACACCACAATTGCAACATAACCCTGCAATCCCTGCCCCTACACCATCCCACAGGAGCCCTTCATAAGTCACTTGTGGCCTTAAACTGCAGTAGCAGTTTCCCCCACGATGTGACAGGTCCCAGTGAGGCTCAGGGACAAACCCTGCACAGATTAGTGCCGCTCTGAGCCCAGGGTGCTGCGGGAACCCACCGACAGCAGGGGTCTGAGCTCCTCCAGGGCCAGGCGCACGAAGTTGCAGTGTGCCTCGGCATAGCCCCGCACGCAGCTGGCAAACAGCTCCTTGGCGAAGCGCAGGAACTTGGGCAGCTCATCCAGCAGCTGGGCATTGAGGGCCTCGTAGTTGTTGCGGGCTGACTGCAGCTCCTCCAGCGTTCGCTTGTCCTTCAGCTTCTCCGCTCGCTCGCTGCAGTTGTGGAAGTCGAGGAGTTTATCGAAGCGTTTCTGCACCAGCTTGTGGGGCCCGGCAAACATGCTCAGCAGCTGGCTCAGGGGCGAGCTCACCAGCCGCTCTGTCCGCTCTTTCTGGTGGGCAGAGGTGCAGTGAGAAGGTGAGACAAGGTGCTCTCTCCCACTGTGAATGCCAGCAGCTCACTCTCCAGCACACAACCTTCCCAGGACAGTGGAGTGACTGTCTCCTGGTGGCACCCACTAGAACTCCAGAGGTCCCTTCCAACAGCAATTATTCTATAATCTTACATAATTGTGCCAGTATGGGTAACTCTATGAGAAGTACCTGAACCACTCGCATAAAGAGCTGTAGCATTTCAGGTAGGGCTCAAAAAATGTGTATCTAATAGGCACAGTCATGAACTGCCAGGCATCAAAGCTCTCAGGAGGGCAGAACTAAGCAGGAATGCTCACAGCTCTCCCAGCTTACCCTCCCTGCAGCCTCCCAGGGCCTGCCCATCTGCAGCAGACCCCCAGGGTGGGCCTCGAAGGGGCACAGCCTCACTCACAAAGCTGGAGAAGAGCTGGTCGCTGATGAGACGATTCACTTTCTGGAACTGGTCCAAGTCCCCACTCCCCTTCTCCGTGCACAGGTCCCACATGCTCCCTGCTGCCAGCGCCTTCATACAAGCTGACTCCTGCACCAGAGAGACACAGCTGAGCCATGCCTGCTGCCCAGAAGAGGCTCCCAGAACAGCCCAGACCATCCAGCCCCAAGAGAGCTGAGGCAGGAGCCATGGCCAGAGGCACTGCAGAGACACACCATGCAGACAGGAGGGGCAGTGCATGGTGAGCCCACAGGCTTGGCATCACACCCACACTGGCTCACCCGGACATGCTGCAGGTAGAGGGAAAGGTCCCGGATGAAGGACTTGATCAGACGTTCCTGCATCCGGAAGTTTTTCTCTGTCTCTTCAAAGGCTTCATCCTTTAGCTGTGAGAGAAAGTGTTTCAAGGGAGGCGATGCAGGACTCAACATCTCCTAGATTGCAAGATGTGGGTCTCTCCTGCCCCCAAGCTGGACAGCAGAGACGGGTGGTTCAGACCCTAAGCTCACTCTGCTTTGCTGGCCTGGATCAGGGCTGCAGGGAGGGAAGGGGTGTGGAGGGACAGCAGATACTTCTGGAGAAGCACTGCAGGCTAGGTGCACCTGATGCACAGTACCTGGGGTGCAAAGCCTGTGAGATGCTTGAGGTGGCTGCTGACACGGTTGGATTTCTTGATGATAGAGTGCAAGTTGAGCTTGGAGATCTTCTCCATGAGGCTATCGTCATCCCCTTTTCTGTACTTTAGCACTAGAGAGATTGATATAGAAATCAAAACCCTTGTAAGCACAAACACCAATGTCTTACACTGCCTCATCAAAAATCACCTTGTTAGTTCTTCTCTTCCCCAAGCCTCTGTAGTCCCAAGAACCCCACATACCATTACAGAATGGCTTGGGTTGGAAGTGAACTAAAAATCATCTAGTTCTAACCCCTCTGCCATCTAGTAGATGGACAGAGACATCTGTAAGGGACATCTACTAGACCAAGTTGCTCAAAGCCCCATCTAACCTGGTCTTGAACACTTCCATGGGTAGGGCATCCACAACTTCTGCAGGCAGCCTGATCCAGTGCCTCACTATCCTCACTGTAAAGACTTTTTCCTTATATCTAACCTAAATCTAAATCCTCAGTTTAAAGCCATTATCCAGTCCTATCACTACATGATCTCCCATCCCATCCAGCACTGTGTCACCTGTTTGGTTCTTGAGATGCCCTACAGTTTGTAGACAAACCATTGAAGCTCTTCCACAAAATTATGCATAGTGCCAGCATAAAATTACATAGGAGATGGTGTACAACAGTCCCTGGATATACAGAAGGTTCTATATTGCTTCTTTAGCAAACACAAGCAATCATTACAGGCAGCCTATGTCACCTCAGCTTCACTGGGGCTATGAGGAAAGACTAAAGTGTAAGATTTGCATGAACCAGGGGCTTCCAAGGGAAAACAGGGAGGGCAGCCAGCAGGTATCAAAGGGAGTAATTTTCTTGCTCTCTTCAGCCCCAGAGAGGCTACACTTGGGTACTGTGTCTAGTTTTGGTGCCTGAAGGCCATGAGAGATGTGGGAGAACCACAGCTCCTAATCCACAAGGAGAGCTGGGGGAGCCAGGTGGGCTGGACATGAGGAAGCACAAGGGGATCTGCTCACAACTAGCAGCTACCTGAAGGGCAGTTACAAAGGTGATGGGGCCAAACCCCCCTGAGCACTGAGAGTTCCTCCATGACTGTGGTTGCCAGGCTCAGTGGCCAGCAACCAACCTCAGCACACCCTCTCCTGTCCCTCTGCACCCAGCACTGCCCAGCTCCTCACCCAGGTCCTTCCGGCGCTTGTACTCGTTGATGTTGACGTTGATTTCTTTGACTGCGAGGACAGCAGCCGTGAGCGGTGCCTTGTCAGGGTGAGCCTCAGGGGTGGCACCCAGCAGCTCCATCAGCAGCAGTGGGTACCGCATCACCCTCTGCACTGGCTTGATGAGGAAGGAGCCCAGGTTAATGTAGTTTGTGCAACCCCTGGAAAATCAGGACAAAGGAGATGTATCAGGTGTCAGTACAGCTCTGCCACACACATTCTGCCCCTCAAACCAGTGCCAACCAGACCTAGAACTCCAGAGCCTCTAAATCCACTGTACTCCCTAAATCAAGCCACCCTTATGTCCAAATTCACTGCACTCCTGAACTCCTGGTGCTTTCAGATCAATCCCAAGTTTCTGCTCCCCACTCACAGCAGATGATACTTCCCAGCCAGGATCCTCCTCATTACCAGACCCACCATGAAATCCCACATAGATGCAGCCTCACATTTGCCAGAGAGCCACTTGTTTCAGATGTTGTTCCACCAAACAACTGCCCAGACCTGTCCCCCAGTGCAAGACAGACTGACTGTAGGACCACAGTCACTGCAGGGCTTTCCTGGCACCTTGGGGCTGAGGGCTCTCAAGTCCTGTTTCCTGCTCAAGACCTCCGCTCACCTCATCACTTGTGCTGCCTACCTGTGCAGCCCACCCACTGCCTCTGCTGCAATCATGCCACAGACACCCTTCTCCTCCCAGTCGTGCCTCCACAAGCCACTGTTAGGGCACCCCAGCATGCACCCAGCCTGTGGCAGGTTAGTTACAAGGGAATGGCCAGACTAACACAGACAGACAAGCAGAGACTAAGAGGAAGTACTCACCATTCACTGTACAGGCTCCTGCCGGCCCACAGAGTGCCAAAAAGCAAAGAAAAGGAAGGGTTAATGGGGTGGCAGGTGTGCAATCCCACAGCCAGTGTCTATGCCCTGCCAGTGAGGCTGCCAAGGCAGTGGGCAGCCCTGTTCTCCCAGAGCAGCCACCGGCACTGCTGGCTCCTGGGGCAGTTACTGCCACAAGTTGGAGCCCTGGCACTTGCTGAGTCAGGCAAAGCAGCTTCTTCCTCAGCAGCCGTGGTGACTCAGGGCTTGGGGAACAGGAGCCCTCAGTCCAGGACATGCCATCTTCTCCACACATTGGTGGCTTTTATGCAGATTTTGAGGAGGTCTACAGGTTTCCCAACATGTGTGCATTGGGGCAGGGGGCCACCTGAACCCAGAGCCTGGTCAGCTATGCAGTGCCACCATCAGACCCTCTCCAGTCACCACCTGAACTGTCTAAACACTTCTGACAGAGAGGCAGGGATGTTGGAAACTGATCCCCCTATCCCAGCCTGGTGGCTGCCACAGCCAAAGGCTCAAACCTGAGGCTGTCCAGCAGGTCCAGAAGTAGTTTCTGCAACTTCTCATCCTTCTCATAGGTTTCCAGCAGTGCGATGGCCTCATCGTGGTTCTGGCAATACACCCTGTAGACACTCTCCAGCTCTGCACGCTGTGTCAGGAACACTGGCCCTGCAGACAGCAGCAAAGCAGGACTTCAGTCTCTCCTGGTCCCCAGCTGCCTTCGAAAATACTGGTGTGTCTTGTGATAAGACATCCAGAGTCCCCGTTCCACACACACAGGTCAAGAAAACAGCACTACTACAGCATGCAGGACCCCTCCTCATCACCCACCAACAGAGAGAGCTCCATCAACCCAGGTCTCCCAGGGAGAGTTGTTGAGACATTGGTCACAGGAGCCACAGAGCAAATGCACAGGCAGCCCAAAGCCTGAAGGGCTTAAGCTGACAGCACTCTGGGGCAAAGGGCCATGGACAGCCACAGGCACTGTGTCTCAGCACAGTGACCTCTGGGGCAACACAGATCTCCTTGGCTTCACTGCTGGACTGATGAGTGGCAATGAGGACCAGCAGGGAGAAAGCCCAGTCCCAGTGATCCTCTCCCACCATTCAAACTGTTATGCCCTGCGACTAGCAATGCCCATCCCAGCCTTCTGAGAAAAGGTAACAGCAGAATTCGTACCAATGGCATCTGAAGCCTCCAAGGTGGACAGCAGCTGTTTGGAGAAGTTAATTACCATGTGGATGTTTCCAAAAAGGCCCTCAAAGTCTATGTTCTGCATCTAGTGAATGGGAAAAGAGATGGGGAATATGTCCCAGTTAGACTCAACAGCCTCCCCATTGCCCTCCTGCAACCCATCTACCCTCACCTTCACAGCAGGCACCTGGTGCAACCTCCTCTCATCACAGTGACTCCTGTACACATTCCTTGTCCCCCAGTGCACTGAAACTCTCATCTCTTATGTGTCCTTCTCTTTCCCAGCAATTCCACTCCTGCCTCTGTTCACCTGGTTTTCTCCTTTTCCTCCCACTAAATCTGTCCCCATGCCAAGATCCCATCTTATTTCTCCTGTCAATGAATTTAACCTATAACCAAATAAAGAGAAACTTTTCCTGCACCAAAAAAATTAATTTGTGATACTTGCTGCCAGGTCTCTTGTTCCCAGCAAGGATGAGGTTTCAGCAGGATCTCAAAGCAGATGGGCTTATTGCAACATGTGCAGGGAACTGTGGGAACCACCCTCCTCCCCTCGGAATAGCTTTAATTTCCTTTGTGGGTTCCCGTGCTGTGTAGTCACCTTTGAGAACTGAATGGACTCAGTATCCTCACCCCAATCCACCAGCGCTGCACCACAGCTTCCCCTCCTTTCCCAGCCCCTACCTGTGCCTGCTGCAGGGGCACCATGATCCTCTCCACACACATCTCCAGGTCTCTGATATAGTCCCGCTCTGTCTGGAGCAGTTCCTCAATAACTTTGGCCCTCTTCTCCAGCATCCTTTGCTCTGCGCTCTCAGAGGTGGCCGAGGATGGCTCCAGGGATGGTGTCTGGGAGGACAGGAGAGTCATCTCTGCAAGACAGAAAAGCGAGATCAGCACGCTCCAGCAAGGATGCAAGGACAGGAGACGAATATAACCTGAACTGCTACACATGTAACCTATGAGACTGAGAAACAGCACTGTTGAGAGTCCAAGAGCCTTTCCAGAGGGGCCATCCCCAGGGCTGCAGGGAGACCCGGCTGCTCCCACAGCCCACCCTCGCAGCACAAAGCCCTGGCACCGGCACGGCGGGCAACAAACCTGCTCCACACGGCCTGCCCTGATGCTGGCCGGGGCCTGGGTCTTCTCCCACTCCGCTCTCCACCTCCACGGCTCCGGGAAGCTGCAGACACGGAGGGAAACCCCCGCCAGGCAATGGCGGCCGCCCCTCCCTCAGGCTGGGAACAGGGTCTCCATTCTCCAGGCCCGGGGCATTTCCATCTCAATAGCGGCGGAGGGCCCCGGGCACCGCAACGCTGCTGCCGCCGGCAAAGCCTGGAGCTGGATCCCGGCCAGCGGGGCCGGGCAGGGCCGCCTCGCCCGCAGGACCCGGGGCTGCGGGCCGCCCTCCTCGGCCCCGTCCAGACCCCCGCGGCCGCCTCTCCTCCTGGTTTTCCGTGCCACCTGCGGCCCCGGGCCGGCCCAGCCCCCTCCCGCCTCCATTGAGACATTTCATCCCCCCGCAGATTCCTGGGCCCCGCCGCTCTCTGCCCCACCTGCCCGCGTTTGCAGGCTGTGCCCTCGGACCGAAACCACGGCCACAGCGCTCCCCTCCGCGCCTCCCGGGCCCGGGAGAGCCCCTCCCGACCCCTGCCTGGTCACCCCTTTGAGCCAGGAGCGCTCGGGTCTCCCCCATGGCAGGGCAGCACGGAGCCCCTTGCAGCGCCAGCCGGCCTCGGGCACCCCATTTCATGTCAAAGGCCGAGTCCGCAAATGCGCCATCTGCCGCGGAGCCCCAGCTGCTCTTCATCAGCGGAATTTTTTTTAGAGTTGCAGACATGCCCCAGCTCAGACGTTTCTAGGAATGTTTTTGCAGGCACTTCCAGATCTCGACGTCCCTGACCTCTCCGGGGACAGCGTCCGACCACAGAGGCTCAGCCCTGCCTAATCTCAGGGACACCCAGCAGGGTTTGGGACTGATGCTGGTACCACAGCACCGACTGTGCACAGCCCCAAGACACCCCCGTGCTCCCAGCCGCTTCTGCCCAGGAGCTGGGCAGGCTGCAAGCAGCCCCAGCTGTGCTCTGGGAGGTGATGGCAGTACCCACCAGGGTAGCATGAAACACGGGATGGGAAAATTGCTGCCTCAGCCTAAGCATCCCGTCCACTGCTCCCCTAGGCCAGGGTCTTCACACTGAGACAACCCGAGAAAGAAAAGACACCCAAGCTGAGACACTGGCTCAGCCCATGATTATCTGAAACCATACCAGCCCTTTTGGCCCTTCCCATTGCTGAGCAGCCACGACAGAAACCAGGAGCATCAGCACCAAACAGCAAGTTCTTACAGCTACCTGGGCTGAGGATCAGCCACTGTGTCTCTGCAGAAAGAACAACTTCAAAATCACTCCCAGTGCCAGCCTGGCAAATGGGAAACCCATCTGAAACACAGATGCCCTCAATGTGGGAGGGAAGAAATTTGTCTCTCTAAGCTGGCATCTCTGCTGCCCTGCCTTGAAATCTAGCCTGGGGAGAGGCAAAACAACCAGCTCCGTGGAGGAGGATTCAGTGACACAACCAGCACTACATTCAGTAGGCATTCACTGGGAAGAAAAGGCCTCACTGATTCCTACTGGCAAGTGTCCTTAAGACTAAGCCCATCAGAGCCTGTCTTGGCTTTCCAGCAGTCCGCAATGATGAACTTTATCAACTCAAACGAAGCAGGAATCCGTAAGGAGGGCCTCGGAGCAGAGACTGGGTTTAACTGGTTTTGCTCTTTGCATTTCCACAGCATCTGCAAAGTCTCAGCAATAGACTGGGCCCTGCTGTGCAAGGTCCTCCACAAACACCCACAGGGGTATCCCTAGAAACAGCACTCAGAGCCTGAACAGGATATCAGCAGAAAAATGTACAGGAGGGTCAACTAAACACTAAGATAATACAGTCAGCAGGTCTTTGTGCCTCAGAGAGTTAATGAAGTAACAAAAATCAGTTATTTTAAAGAAGGCATGGCATTTGTTTTGCAGGAGAGCAAGCTCAAGTGGGAAGGCAGCCTGGAAGAAAGAGGAAGGTGTTAATTTGCAATGCAAACAGGTGTGTGAAACCTAGAGGGGGTGGGCGAGGGAGATGATACTACTGCATGGGATGGGCTGGGAAGAGTTTTGATAATGAAGACAAGCCAAAATCACAGCCAGAAATGACCTGCAGCATTTGGGAAGACAAATGGAAAAGATTACATTTGCTTTGGTCAAAGAACACAATTTTATATTTAGCCCCTGGCAAAATGCCATGACATTAAGTTTTGTACAGGACATCTCAGAAGTTTACTGCACCACCAAACAACCCTGCTGTGCTCTCAGCCTTGGCCATAGCTAAACTGCAGTCACACCATGTGTTTGGCTCCAGCTCTCCAAAAGAGAGCTGGGGATGCCCAGCGCTGCTGGCAAATGCAGCAGTTCCCCACGCTCCACCAAGCAAACCCCTTCAAGTTAATCTAAATCTAGGTCAGGCCCTTATAGAAAGTACCCTGTGGCAAGGATTCAACCCACACTTGTGAGACTGCCAGCTCTGTGACACCCTTCTCTGGCAAGTCTCAAGTCCCTGCCTATGGAAGGGAAATTAAAACCTTCCCTGCACTGATTTTAAGCCCACAGTAGTCATCAGCTCAGCCTGGATGATCTGGCACAATGCTGGGCATCAGTTCTAGCCACTTACACTGTTATCAGTATTTGCATGATTTTTAAAACTCATACAAATCCATTCTCCTCTGGCCTTCTTGCTCTTTCTGAAAATTTCAAGATTTCTTCAAAAACAAGGCTACATTGCAGTCAAGTCTCCTAGAACCCTTGTTGTTTATCACTAGTCCAGCATCCTCCTTCAGCAATGAACTCAAAAGTTGTCCTACTTCTTTCCAAACACAGCTCAAAATATTCAAATACAGAATTTATTTGTAATATTTGGCTCTTACATTTGACCAATATGTATTACTTAGTATTTGTTTCTGATGCATTTAAAAACTCTCGCTTTTTGTATTTCATACTATCTCCGTTAATTGTCATGAATTTATTCTTTCCTGTTTGTCATACGTTCTTGTATGGCTAATAGCAGCTTTCCCTAAATGAGGCTTATTAAGCAGTTAACTAAACCCACCAATTTCACAATTGTGGATTTTGGTCATATAGTAAGTATTTTTTAAACACATCTCCATTTTACTCCACAGATTTTCTATTTAGATGTTACCTTTCAACTTGATTCATTAGGCTCATTAACTTTGGAGATGTTCAGACATACACCACAGCTTGAATGGGCTTTGTTGGCCTGCAGGAATATGATTCGTATTTTTAATGAAGCCAACAAATTCCAATCCAGTGACAAATTCATGTTTACCCATGACACAATTGCCAAATAGGCATTCAGAAATACAATTCCAAAACCAATGGTCTCAATCCCAATTTTCAGAGATTCAGATTCTGTTCTCCTGTTTCTCCTTAGTTTGATGGTCTGAGACAGCCTCCCAGCAGCACCTGCTTCTGAGCTTTGCTGGTCCCCTGCTGGACCCGTGAGAGATCCAACACCAGCTCCTACCCCAGTCCTGGCAATGAGGTGTGGAGATGGAGCACACTCCCACCTCTGCCCTTCCTGGGGAGGCTGTGGTTTGCTATTGCAATCACACAGCTCATCCTGCTCGTCAGAGAGATGCCACCGTCATCAACTTTCTTCCAATTAACGAAAGCTTAGAATTGTTATTACCCAGTCTCCTCGTGGGAGCACACATGCAATTAGAAGTTTTCCCTGCCCCACTCTGGGAGCAGAGCTGACCCACAAAGTCCAGATCCGATGGGATGCACGTCCACCAGGCTGCGGGGCTCACCCCAAGGTCTGCATCGCCCCCCAGCTGCTCCTCCTCAGGGCTCACCTGGCAGCATCCCGCAGGCTGGCGCTACCTGGAGAGGGCCGTGCCGCCCATCAGCGCCGAGGCTGTATCCCAGGAACCCCAGGAATCTCCGCTGCAGCTGCACCCAGCCGCGAGGCAAGCCCGGCCCCGGGCCCACGGCTCAGCACAGTCAAGCAGTGACTCAGGACAAAACAAACCAGCTGCAAATATTTGAAGTATGTGGAGGCCAGGAGGGGAGGAGCCACTGCCGACCATGAGAGGGGGAGCGATGGAACTAGGGCAGGGAATAATTAATCTGAGCAAAAGGCTAAACTGGCTGCCAGGAGCAGGATCTGGCTGGGGTGAAAACTCTTACTCCAGACATTGCTAATACACCAGTGAGCTGAACAGGGGCAGAACAGGGATCCTTCTCCGGGGCCATGAGGGCGGCTTGGTGTCCCAGACATGTCTAATGCAGAGACTGCTTGGCTGGGATGCCTCTGTGCCAGGTAAGACCACAACCATGCCCCCAAACAGCCTCTGGTTGCCCAGAGAGCCCCATGGCATTCAGTGTTGGCAGAGAATGATTCCAAGCCTTGACACAGAAAACAGTGAAGTAATATGATGTAAAAGAGCTAAGCTGCTAAAACTCAGGCAGGGCATCAGCAAAAGTGTGAGCAAAATTACTGATGGACAAAAGAATGAAAGCTGAAAGTTCTTTAAAAGGATGCTTTTAAATAGACAATCCAAAAAACATGAAGAGAACAGTACTGATGAAGAATCTGTCCTGCATCTGTGCTTCAATAAAGACAGCAAATATAAATATATAAATGAACATAGAAAGCCAGATAATAGATAACAGACACACCAGGAACTCTGAAGCACAGAAAAATGAGAAAAGAAAGATGTCAAGAAATATCCACGGATGGCAGAATTCAGTTTTCATCTTTTAACTGAGAACTAAAATGCTACTTTATAATGGACCTTTATTTCCATCTAGGACAAAGGAAGCCCTGCAATGACACAATCCCACAAGTAGGCAGACAGAGTACGATTTTTGGCAAACCTGGCAAAAAGAATTATACAATGAATTTTCTGCTTATTTCTTTCTAAAAAGCAAAAAAACAAAAACAAAACCAAAACAAATCAAAAAACAAACAAACCAACTTCAAAACAACCCAACAAAAAAAACAAAAAACCAAACAGCCTTGAAAATCCACTTACAGTGGACTGGAGACTATCCAGAAAAGAAGGCATTTCTAAACAGGTTCTCCAGAGACTATATTTAGTTGATCCCACATAATAAAGTAAATGGAAAATCACTGCTGTAATGTAGAGAAATGAAGATCAATTCAACAGGATCACAAATAAAGATGAGGCATATGAGTCACTGAGTGATCCAGGGTACCCTGAGTAAGATGGAATTATTCAAACCAAGCGGGTTTAATGCAGGCAAACGCATTAATGTATTATAATGTATTATAATGTATAATGGGAACAAGAAAAGCAGCCACATGCAGGATTGTATTCTGGGCAGTAATTTCTTGGCTTGATCAGACAAAATTCAACAGGAGTTCCCTGAATGTTGCAGAGGACCACTGGGGTTTTGGCCATGGGCACAGGAGCACAGCAAGGTAAACTAGTGCTGAAACGCACCCAGAATGGCTCACTCAGCTCTGAAGTCCACTGTTTTAAGAGAATCTGACCTGAAAAATGAGTGAGCATCAGGAAGAACAAATACTTAAAGGTCTTACTGTGAGTCTTTGACATGGGTATTTTAAGACTCCATTCATTACAAAGAATTGAAGACTGAAAAATTACTTAATTACAGTACCTGCCTGAGAAGAATATCCATCAACTAAAAAGCTCTAATTTAGGAGAAAAAGGTTGAGGTTAAGAGCTGAAATGAACACATTAGCATGCAAAACCTTCAAGAATGATGGTGACTAAGCAGCAAAACTATGACAGGTAGGTTCTCCTGATGATGTATCAGGCAGTCCCATCTGAGTCTTATCCCAGAAGAGGTGCTCTAACCAAGCAGCTGTCACCCAGTTACACCGTACAGAAATCTGTAAGGAGTCTGATAACCCTGCTAACAGAAAAGATCATCTCTACTGGCCTGGAAGTATTCAAGGCAGGCCAGATGGGGCCTTGGGCAACCTGATCTAGTGTGTGGCATCCCTGCCCATAGCAGGGGCACTGGAACTAGATACCCCTCTAGTTCTCTTCCAACTCAAACCATTCTATGATTCTGTGATCCCTACTGGGGCTTTAAAGTCCCAAATTCTCTTACTCAGTGGATGGAGGAGGAGCCTGTTAGAGAAGTAAACAGCATTAGAAAAGGTGCCCAGAACACACACTGAGGGAGAACCAGAGTTGACTTTTCCTGCCAGCTGCACAGGAGGGTGTCTGCTGCCAAGCACAATGGGAGCTCTTTTGGGGAGGTGCTGGGGGGATCTTACATTGAGGCAGCTACAGCAGCAAAGCATTATATGCCAAGGAGAGCTGCTGCTGGTCCAGCACTGTGCCCCAGCAGGGCAAGAGGAGGAAAGTAAAAGACAATTGCAGCCAGAAAAAGAGGCCACAGGATGGACAGTGTTTGAAATACCTGGAGCTTTCATCTCTCCTGTTCTGATGTGAAACACTGGTGCTGATGATGAGGGCATCCTGCTCTGCACCTCTCACAGCTATTCCCATGCCCCTGAGCTTGCCAGGGGGCATGGGAGTAGCAGTGGGGAAGAATCCTATAACCTTGAAGAGCATAGGCTTTCACTCGGCATCACAGTCTGTCCCTTCAGCTCTTGCAAAAGCTGGAGAAGCCAGCACTGCTCCAGCCTCCTAAGGCTTTGTGGACCATTTCCCATCCCATTCTGTTTCTGGCCTTCCTGCTGCCCTTTGGACGTCTTGGCACTGCAAAGCCTCTCCCTTTCCTCACCCTGGGGACACAGCTGAGCAAAGTCCTACCCTTACAGGGTGGCCTGAGAGTACAGAAATGCAGCCATCAGAGCCTGCTTACTCAAATATCTCCAGAGGACAGATTTCATGCTAAGGCAAAGGTAGTCACTGCCTCCAGCTTTGCCTGTTGGAGTTTTCCTCTCCATTTCAATCCAGTTTCACAGAGAATTCACACACAGAGCTACATGAGACAGATGCTGGCAGAAGGGGCACAGGAGCAAAGAGGTCTTCAGACACATGGAGGCCTGTCCATCAAGAAGGGCTCCTTCTGGCCCTCTGCCCAGGCCCCAGCACCTTGCTGCCACTTCCCATCCCCCCCACCAATATTCTTGCAACAATAAGCCAAGCTGCACAAATCTGTCTGCAGCTGACTCTGACACAGCCACAGTGTCAATGGAATGATTTCACCCGTGCCAAGACAGCCTAAGCCTTCCACTGTGGTAATTCTCCAGCTCCAGGGTGCTATTTGATGGGACTGAAGACCCAGAGATGGCTCGGGGACCCAGGACACAGGGCATGCAACTGTTGTAGCACAGGCAATGGACCACTGCAGTACTGAGGGGTGATGATGCAAGAGATTCCCATCGGTGACAGCCCCCCAGCACACAGGTGCCCTGGTATCCTGCCCAGGTGAATTATACAACTCTGAGTACTTGCTCTCTGCATATGTCTGAGTGCTTCAACAGCTTCCTCTATTTCCTGCTTTGTACTGCCTGTAAACAGCTGCCATACTCATACTCAGGGTCAGGAATTGGTTCCTATACACAGAATCTATTAATGATGGGTTATAAAGAGGCAGTGGGAATAACCCCAGCATCTCACCCTCTCCCTCATGAGGAACTCCTCATGGCGCTGAGAGAGCGGACAAACCAGGGCCACAAGTTTTAGGGTGTACCTAAAACATGCAGGAGCAATAGAAAGGACAGCCTTGAGTCTGTGGCAGCTGTGCTTCCCTCCCACCTGGGCCTCTGCAAAACCCCCTTGCAGAGGCTGCACCGAGCGGTGGCGAGCATGATGCTATTTCAGTAAGTCCCAGGGAGGAGCCTCCCTGTGAGAGCCTGTCTGTGCTGGCCACCCACGTGTACCAGACTCCCAGTGCTGCCCTGGTGCCAGGGCAGGGTGAAGGCACACCCAAGGGAATTGCCCACCATTTCTCTGTGTACCTTGGTTTTTCTTCCTGGTCTGCACAAACTCTGAGTGCCGCAGGGCACTGGGAGCCGTCCGTCTGTAGAAGCTGTTTCGCTGCAGCACAGAGCCCACCCTGTTTGCTTCCTCGGCCTCCTGCTCCCAGATCTGGCTCCAGTCCGGCCGGCCTGTGCGTACCCTCGCGTGCTCTGCCCCACTGCTGCTCTTGGCTGGCATCCCAGGCCCTGGGGCTTCTCCTTCCAGCTCCCCACAGCCGTCGGAGTCGACACATCTTTCCAACTGTGTGCAGCAGGTATCTGACCCCAGGTTCACACTACCATCTCTCAAGGACCTGACTGCAAATGCAGGAACTTCACAACCTCTGTCTGGATTGCTGTAGTCCACAACATGGCCTTTGGGCCTCCTGTGCCGTTCAATGTCTTCTTCGTCTACTTGGTCCCTGATACCCACATGTGGCCTTTCCTGCTCTCTATATGCCCTAGGGCCTCCATCATCTCTATACGACTTTTCCCCTTCCCTATATACTTGATTGCCTCTATCCTCTCTATACTGCCTTCTCCTCTCCCTATACTCCCCAGAGTCCCTCTCTTGCCCGTGCCACAGTTCCTTTTTCCTATAATGTCTTCCCTCCTCACTGTAGTCCCTAGGATCTTTATAGTCCTGATACCACCTTCTCCCCTCCTTACAGTGTCCAAGGCCTCTATCCTCTCCATACAGTATTCCTCTCTCCCTATACTGCCCAGGTACTCTGTCCTCTCTGTTCCGCCCTCCTCTTATCTCAGAACTGCAGTTTCTGTATTGAACACCCTCCCTCTCATACACCCTGTAGTTTCCGTCCACTATATCCTGTCTTTTGCCTTCCCAAACATTGTCTGCTCTCCTGCAGTCCATGTACTGCATCTCTCCCTTCCAAAAACCTCCACAGTCTCCATTCCTGCTCTGTCGGTCCACGGAGCTGTCCTCCTGTCTCCTGGAACGGTCCCAGCCACTGTCTGCTGCTCGGCTGCCCGGGTACGGCCTCCTTCTCGCCCTGGGTCTGTCGCTGCAGCCAGCCACGTCCTCTCTCCGTACAGCACAACAGTCCTCATATTCCCAGCTGAGGAGCTGCGGTTCCCGTCTCGGATCCTCCATGCAGTGTTTCCTCTAAGGACAGGTGCACATAGTCCTGTGGGGTGTGGCGCAGGGGCCAACTCCCCTCAGTCTCTGCTCCCTGAGCCCAACCCCAGGCTGACGCCGCTTCTCCGCTCTGCTCCAGCACTCCCGTCCCAAGTGAAACGCAGGTGCTGCTTCCTGAAACCAGCCAGCAAAGGCACGGGCCCAATCACTGGCAGCCCCGGCCTCCTCCACCTGCAGCCCAAAGTAATCAGTAACCAGCTCCGAGAGAAGAGGGGAGCCAGGCTGGGCAGGCTTTCACCGCCCAAACCGGCTCCACGGCTTTGCCAAAACCTCTCCGCAGGCAGCTCCAAGGCAGGGAAGAGGGCACTGGAGCATGCAGAGGCCCTGCCCTGAGACCAATGTCCTCAGGGAAGGGAAACAGAGCATGTGTGAGACCGCAGGAAGCCACAAAGCAGAGGTGGGATACCAGATCTACTAGATCTCTTCTTTCCACCCCTGATGGCATGGAGGAAACAACGTGGTCTAGAAGAGGCTGGGCTCTGCTCCACACCTCGCTGGGACAAACTGAGGCCTTCAGGCTGCCCCTGGCTCAACTCTGATACTGAGCCCATCCTCCTCCCAGTCCTCACCCACAGTCACACGAAGATCAGGAGAGGAGCTGACCCCTGTGAGAGACCAGTGCCTACACAGTGCCAGCTCCCCAGGGCTGATGAAGCAGTGGGAGGATGGAGGCAATGAAGTCAGAGTGAGTAACTCCCAGGCAGGAGTTGGCATTTCACTCCGTCTCCTGCATGCAGTGCCCACATTTCCTGCACGTCGTGGGTTTCAGTAGCAGAACTGCAGTGTCAGAGCTCCTGGGAGAAGCCT
Source organism: Dicaeum eximium (assembly GCA_013396995.1). NCBI lineage: Eukaryota > Metazoa > Chordata > Aves > Passeriformes > Dicaeidae > Dicaeum > Dicaeum eximium. The sequence continues at coordinate 2,043,760 of VWZP01005979.1, read as the reverse complement.
GGGAAGGGACTGTGGGAGAAGATGTATGTGATCCCATCTTTCCATTTGTCCACTGTAATATCAAGTGTAATATAATTATTGGCACTGATCTTTACATGGTATCTTCAGTTTTCAGAGTCCAAATGTGCTGATATAATCATGGGAAATTCCTCTTTCCTGAGTAATTTTTTTCTGGGGTGCAAGAACAAAAGCCACATTTTCAGCTACAGATATGCCACAATTGTAAGCTCTTTGCTGCTGTTACCAACAGAATAATCCTGTTTTCTTGTCCTGGACCTCATGGATGGTAGGAGCACAGGGGCAGGCTTTACTTTTTGCCCAATAATCCATCCCACTCCCAGGTCAGGTTCAGTCCCCTTCTCAAATGAATAACAAATCCCCACATGTCTGTATCAGCACCAGAGCAGAAACCACAGGAAACCCAATGCCCTGACAGGTTGAGGGCAGTCACAGCACAGATGTCAACTCAAATCTCAACTGCAGGACCACCAACAAAGCCACCCTGGAGTTGCTGCTCACTACCCTACAGATAAGAGGGGATGAAGCAGGGAGGCTGAAACTGCAGCAGCAGTGGTTTTGCTTTCCAGCATGGACATACTGGGAGTGGATGAAGGCTCTGGGTGTATGATGGGGCTGGAAGAGATGGGAGAGCTGGAAGGAAAAGGGCGTGGGGAAGACCAGGGCAAAAGGATATCCAGAGAAAGACACTGCGATTCTCCAAGGCAAAATCATGATGATTTGTACTGCAACAGTGCTTACAAAATTATCAAAATCAAGAATTAAAGGGTATAAAAGACTGCCTTCAACAGTGTCTGTAAAACAGCAGAGGCACCTGTGCTCCTGAAGCACTCCCCATCCCATGCTATTGTAGACTCACCTCTCAACTCCTGGAGCTCCATGCTGAGGCTCTCAATGTTGGAGTCACAGAAATCAAGGTTTTCCATGGTCTCTGCTCTCACCAGCTCATCCTGCTGCTCCTCCAGCATCAGGCTTAGCTCGGCACGGGTCTTGCTGTACGCCTCCAGATCTCGCTCCACCTCTCCAATTCTAGTCAGCAGGATGGAGCTGGAGGAGGCTGATCCTGCCTGTGTCAAGTCCTCACGTCCCTCCTCCACCCGCTGCTCTGGCGTGCTGGGCTGAAGCTGTGCAGGGGCCACGTTCTTCCGCTGGTTGCTGGAGGGAGGCCGGGGCGCAGGCCGGGAGGGTTTGACTGACAAGGACAGAGACCTGCCTTTGGGCACCTGGCCACCCTGCATGTGCACAGCCGGTGTTGCGAGGCTGCTGGGCCGAGGAGGGGGCGGCCTCAGGGCCCTTCTCCTCTCTGCCTGCCTGGAGTGGGACACAGACTCAGGAGAGCCACGGACAATGTCCTTCTCAGAGCTGTAGTCCAAGATGGAGAAGTGACGGGAGACCTTGTCCTGCTCCGCACCAATACCTGACAGACTCTTCTCAAACTGGGCCAGCTGCTCCGTCAGTTTGGAGTCCAGGTCCGTGCAGCTGTCCCCCTGCACTGAAAGAGGGCAGCACTCCCCCCAGCTCCCAGCCTGTGTGTCCAGATTCACTTGGGCAGTTCCTAAGCTGGAACAGGGCTTGGACTTCTCCAGTTTACTGTCCACCCAATTGTCTATGTCCTGGGTCCTGCTCTGGCTCTCCTGGGGCTGGGATGCTGCCCAGCTATTAGGAGATGAAATTGCTTGGCTGCTGCAAGGATCTTGGGAGAAGTGAGGAGCCTGCAAGGGCACAGTGGGGCTGTCTCCATTGTGCTTAGGGAGGGAGTGAGTTTCTGAGCTTCCTGGAGTGGCTGAAATAGTCCCCCCAGGCTCCAGCTCACCTGCCTGGCCAGGCCTGTTGCCCTGTGGGGGAGGCAGCTGAGCAGAGGGGAGAACGCCATTGACTGACTTCGTGTGGTTAGAGGGGACCGAGCCCATCGTGCCTTCGGGATGCGGCTCTTGGTGTCCTGTGCTGGGAAAGGCCTGCTGCTGTCTCAAGTCAGTGCCAAGAGCAGCCTCTGACCTCTCTGCCTCGTGAGACAAAGTGGTGGCAGGCTCAGGGTATGCAGCCAAGCCATCCTCCTTTTCCCTGCTATCTTTCCCTGGCAAAGGAGGAGTTTCGGAGCCAGTGCTTTCTAGATCTTGATGGATGTTCAATCCACAACTGCCTCCAACCTGCAGATCCTCAGCACTCACCTTTTCTCTGCAAGCCTCAGAGGCTTCCAGCCTCACAAATCTGTGTGGAAAGATGCCACGTTTTCCTTTCAGCTCCCCCTCCAGCCAGCCATCCTCCAGAATGCCTACAATCTGAATCCTGTCACCCACATCAAAATCCAGTTCCTTGGACTCCAGGGCTTGGAACTGATAGAGCGCAACACCATAAGTACTCCCTGGCTCCTTGTCATCTTTGGGGGGCATCTCTACTGTCCCATTGGTGTCACAAGTCCCTCTGGGCTCTGGATCCACTGAGGTTCCTGGTGCTCGCAGAGGAGTAAGCAGTTCCACAAAACCCTCTGGAAAGATGCCTCTGCAGCCTCTGAGCTCACCCTCAAACCAGCCAGGCTCTGGGACACCAACAATGTTGATCACATCCCCTTCCCTGAAGTCCAGTTCCTCCTCCAGCTGAGCAGACAGGTCCATCAGGGCCCGGGCTTGGCCCCATGAGTAGGCAGGCACCTCCAGGAGAGTGCTCTGGGACGGCTGACGTCTCCGAACTGAAAGGCACAGCTCCCTCACACATGATGAGGGAAAAAAGCCCTTGGAACCCCAGCTGCTTCGGCCCTGGAGCCAGCTGGAGGCCAGAGGCCCCCCCAGGATCACCAAGTCTCCTGCAGAGAATGAGACACAACAGTTCAAAACTGCTCTCATTATTGCTTCCTACCTCTTATTCCTGCCTCCCCGTGTTCCCTCCTGGCTGTGGGTGAGGACTGGCACTCTCTGAGAGCACAGTGCATGCTGGGGATGCACACAAACACAGGATGGGATTAAGCCATGAAGTATCAGCAGCCTCTTGTACATCTAAGATACACAGTTTGGCTGCAAAGCCATGCAGGTGCACTAAAGCTTTCCTTCTCCCCCAAATGCAAGTCTAAGATTTGGAGATTAGAGGCCAGTTAAAAGGCAGTTATAAATTTACTATGATCAGGTGATGCCAATTTTTGGAGTTTCATGAGTAATGATATGAGAAACTTGTATCAAAGTGGCAGAAGCCCAGAGGACCATGGTGGATTTGACATGACCCACGTCATGAGGAATTAGGAGATTCACCTCTTTCTTCTGTCACTCTAGGCAGGATGCTGTGACTAGGTTCATCCATCCGGAAGGACAGGTGAGGCTTTTGAGGTGCAAAGCAAAGGAAGGGAATGGAGATTACCTCTCTGCAATGACAAGCTCCCTGGCTCTTGAGATGTGAAGTCATTGGTACAAACAAACAGTTTTTCTCCCTGCTTCAAAGGGGGAATATCCACAGGTTCAACAAAGCTGCTAGGAAACTGCCCTAAAAGGAGAATGAATTGTCAGCAATGAGTCTTTCCTGTGACCCACCACCATCTCCACCCTCCTTCCAGATTTTGGGATCTATTCATCTCTTGCTAAAGGAAAATACTCAGTTACCTTGGGTGCCCAAAACCCTGGTGGAAGAAGAACGAGTTTGGGAGCCAGGAATTCCTGGGGTTTCAAGTACTTAAGAGCTAACAGAGAACAAAAAGCTTTGAGCCCTTGGCTCACTCCAGGCAACCACAGGCTGTGTGCATTACTGGGACTGTGCCATCAACATGGAGCTTCCAGGAACAGACATACTGGGTTTTCTCTGCCCTTACTTCTTCCTTCCCAACTCAGACCCATGGTGAGGGCTCAGAGATCCAGTGGTGATGGATCACGAGAGCAGTGTCTTCTGCCTGGGCATATCCACTTGGTGCTCCTTCCTCCACAGGCCTTGGCCCCTGTGCAGTTTCAGCACAGAATTCAGGCTGCCACACTCAGGATAGCCCCACCTGTGAGTCACAGGCTCTGTCACAGCTTCAGCACTGTGGGACTCCAGGGACCTTCCCCACTGTCATTCTGTGTATCTGTTTCACCATGGCACATTTGTTGGCCACCACATGATATCCATCAGATACTGATTTCAGTCCTGAGCGCACGCGACATGGCAGAGCCCACTGCAAAGGCCACTAAAAATGTCTTTCTTATATAATTTGAGGCAAGGGGATATGATGAAGTAGGGGCTAGTAGTACATCTAGCATTGCCTTTGGGTGACCAAATATTTTCTAATAAAAACCTGGAAACACCATATCCTAGAAACCCAGAGCGTTGTAGTGTTTAGGCAATTTGACATTTACTAGTCTCTGCTGCTTCTTTCACAGTTTTAACCAACTCTCTTTTTCCTTATCTTAGTTTCCTGCTCTGTATGGAAACAACATAATGCTGTAAGAAGGGAATTACTGTACATGGAGTTATAGTAATTACTCCACAGAGTAATGAGTACTAGGCTGCAACACCTCCACAGCTTCTATTCTAAAATGCCTTTTCAATTCCCTGTAACTTTAACTTAGAAAGCTGGGCAGAAAACTACAACAGCTGTTCCAAGGGAAAGCAGGAATGCAATTGGGTTTTGAGTTAAAGGTCATTAAAAACATTCAGTTTGACTTCAGCATGTTTCTTACTCTTTGAGCTATGACACACATCTGTTCATTATTCCTTAATAGCTTCATCTTCTGTAGAACAACCTCACCAGTTATGCTGGGAGACAAAATTCTGTTAAAACTGCACACATAGTCCTTGCCCAGTGACTTCAGCAGCAGGATCAGGCACATGCTCATTCAGTGCCACTGATCAGTCACACGGCGCACAGGAGAGAAGTGCTCCTGTCCACCTTTGTCTCAGACAGCAGACAGCTTGTGGCTGTTAGAGAGACCAGACTGCTGCTACCATAGCAGCCCCATCTCCACAGCCAGGGCTGAAATCAGTCCCACCCTCATGCTGAAGACAGAGGCAGGCTTATGCTTTGAAGTGGCCTGGCTTTCATCTCCCCAAGAGCTCACACATCTTCTTAACATCAGGATTAAGATGAGAAAGAGCTGCCTAAACAGAGACTGTGAGACTCAGTGTTTCACTGAGAGCATTCTGCTGCTTCAGAGGTTTCTCACACCCTGCTAAAACTTTAAGAGACTTGTACACCATTTCAGGCACCTAGATACTGATGGCAATTTGTGCAGGAAGATGCTTTGAAGCAGAAAGGAGGAAGTGGGGCTGAGTCAGAGGGCTTGGGGAGGGGGACACATGGTCACTGTTGTTCTACCTCCACTGACAAGGTCACTTGGACTGGTTTCCAGAATGGATGCATTTCCACTCCCAGTGCATCTGTTTCCTTTCTCCCCTTCCACTGCCACAGCAGGTCAGCATAAACTAGCCAGGAAATGGGCAGTCTCTCCACAGAGATTGGAACAACCAGTATTGTGAAGCTCCTATCTCCTCGAGAACTGACTCTCCACTAACCTCTCTCAAAAAACAACACACAAGCTGTCTGAATAGTTGACACAAAGCTGGCAGGAGACCAGTGGCAACTTGCACTCTCAGTCCTAATCAAAGTCCCATGAAAGATTTACTAAATCAAACCAGGTCCTTCCCCACCAAGGGAAGATGTGCTCATGGAGCAGACATTTGGCTGGCACCTGCATGGACCCAGATGCAGACATTTCCAGCTCTTACCTGTGACACCTTCCTTCTTGCCAAGGAGCCAGAACTCATCCACCACAGCCAACACCTCGATGACATCTCCCACGAAGAGGGGCAGCTCTTCAGAGACGCTGGGACAGAAATCAAAGACTGCCCGCACCACGGAGCCAGCCTCCATTGCACAGGGTCTGAAGGCAGGTCAGTGCCTAAGGCTGAGACAGTGAGAAGTTTGTCAGCACCCAGAAACACCTGAAATTATCACACACAAGCCCAGGAAGCAAAACCCTTCCTGAGCACAGAGGCAGATGTGGGGAGATCCTGTCCTGAGCTCCCTGCCAACCCCTCGCCACATGCCACAGGAGACAAGGGGCTGCAGCAGTGCAGCCCCCATGGTCTAACCTGCCTTGTCCCACCCCTCTGGCTAGCTCTGTAGGATCATGTGTTTGTACTGCAAGAGGGGGGACAAGCAGCAAGAAATCTGGAAGTGAATTCCTGTCAGGAAGGAAGCAAGAGGAGGGGAGGAAGCTCGGCATTTCCCCGACATGCGGGGCACAGCTCAGCCTGACACGGCCTCGTGGACAGCCAGCACCACACATTCTCTGGCAGGATGGGCACAGGAATCCCCCTGCCCATGCACCACTCAGGACCACAGGAACTGCATGCTGAACCAGCACCACAGTTCTAGCCCAGCAAGAGAAGAGGCACAAGGTCCACTCAGGCAAGCTCATGCCACTATCCTCATTCTCAGACCTAACTGGAAATACCCTTTCTGCCTTCTAGGTACCTGGCCCAGACATTCCCTGGGTGACCTCACCATGGTTCTTGGCAGAAGTCAGACTGAGATGAGGGTGCAGACCCTGTCCAAGGCTCTGGGAGCCAAGGCTGAAATTCCTCCTGGGAGGAGACTTGAAAGCAGGCAAAGACCTCCTCGTCAAGGGCTATGTCCTGGACTCCCCCTTACTCTGGAAGTGGCTGTTGAGGACATTCTTCTGTATAATTTCTGCTTTTCAGCCTCACTGTCAAGGAAATACAGTGCACCAAGGCAGCAGCAGTCCTGCAGCTTAAGCTGCTCCTTTGCCTCCTCCCAAGTTCCTCAGGATGGGAACAGAAAGGTTCATCCACCCAAAGCAACCAGAAACTTTCAGATTATTCCTCACCTTCACCTCAGACCAGTGAGTTTGCTTTCACTTCCCGACCCACTGCAATTACAGGCGCAGGACAGCACTGCCAACACCTCTCCGCGCTGCTTCGAGAGCCCTGCCCTCTGCGACGCTGAGACACCGGCGTCCTCCCCACCAGCCCCTCGGCACAGGCTGCTCTCCTCCCACACACAAGCAGAGGCCCCGTGTCCATTTGGACACGGCTTCCGTGCCGTGGGACCCGCTCTCCTCCCTTCCCGAGCGGCTCCGGGCGCACAGCGAGCAGTGCCGCTGCGAGCGCCGCCCGGCCCGTGACACCCGGTGACACCCGGCGACACCCCGCGACACCCGGCCCGTCTCAGCGCCGCCTGTCAGCCCCTGCCCCGCTAAGGGCAGGAACAGCGCAGTGACAACGCAACAAAACACAGACACACGGCCCCCCCAGGGGCACCCTTTCTCCGTACAGCCGCACACAGCCCACCTGAGCCGCGGAGTCAGCAAGAGGGGAAGCTAACACAGGGAGGAGAAACATGTCCCTGCTAACGAGGTGCAGCCAGCTTCCAGTGACAGTGCCGGTGGGGGATCCAGGCAGGGAAAGGCTTTCTGCTGACGGGACCGTTCTGTTTATCCAGTCCGACTCACCTCCTGGGAACAAAGCGGGTTTGTACTCAGCAGGAACAGCTTCCTCATCACGTCTCTCCCCGCCCCCAGCCATTCCTCTGCTGCAGCCGGCACGCTGTGCCCCTGGCCACCCTCACCTCTGCCATCCTGTCTGTCTGTCACTCCTATTGCTCTCCACTGCCTTCCCCATCGCACGTGGGCTCCCTGGGACACAGGCTGTCCCTTTGTCACCAGCTTTGTGCTGGCTGTACAAACAAAGAGCCCAATATCCAGCAGCAGACAGCACTCTGCCACCAGAAAGAGATGAATGGACTGGAGTGAATCAGGAGCACAAAGAGCTGCAGTTCAGGATAGCAGAAACCTACTGAGGCAGAAGGAGTAACAGTATTAAAAACATGACCATGGGGAGCAAGGAAAAAGATGGAAGAGCCATCAATTAGCTTGAAAATACTAAAGACAAACAAGGATCCTTGTGCTGTTTGAGGTGGCGTGGCTGGGGCATGCTGTTGCATGTTCTCATGGGAACAGGAGCAGCAGCAGCCCCTTGCAGGCACCCAGGCTGCCCTCCACCCCCCAGACAGGCTGCCAGCTGAGCTCGGGCTCCAAGGAATCCTCGCAATACTCTGAATATTCAAACTTCACGGCAGCACTGGCAAAGAAGGAAAAACATATTGCAGGCATAATTGCTGCCTTGGGGTAGTTTCTCCAGGAGCACATGATGGTACAGTGAGATTTCTTGTATGTCTTCTGTCAAAGGTGTAATGTAAGAATGGGCAGAAGTATGCAAGGATTACAGTATGTGTGCTGCAGACCCAAACCTGGCTTTGCTACAGTCACTGGGGCTGAGAATACAATCCTGCCACTGATCCTGCCCATGAGAACAGGAGTGTCACTTCCTTTAACACACCTGCAGCTCTGGGGACTCATCATTAGAATGTGCAAGATTTTCCAGTGAGACGAAGATAGAGAGGGACAGGCAGGCCTGCAATTGTTCCAGCATGTATATATTAATTACAGTTATAATAAACCACTAACATATTCATGTCCAAAGCATTCCCTGAGAGGCAGCTTGTAAGAAAGTGAGAAGCAATTTCTGAAACTGCCAAAAATGAATCCCAACAGGCTCATGTTCCCTCAGCAGTACCAAGAAGAGCAAGATCACTCCCTGACTCCATTGGAATATAGACAGCATGCCCCTGTATTTGCAAGTAGTGAATCAGTCTTGTGGAGTTTGCTTGCTCCATGACATGAATTGAAGACAAAATATTACGTTTTCCAGGACCTTGGCCTTGTCTTACTCCCTGCAGTGGTGCCTGCCAACATTTTCTGCAAACCCCCACCTAGAGAAGGAAGCCTTCCAGCATATTCCAGACTGGAAACTTACTGAGTCCAACCCTTCAGGCTTCATAGTGGACCCGAGCTTCTTCCAGATCCACCCTAGATCTGCTGAAAACAAACATCCAGCAACAGCTCACGCAGAGGCTCCAGAAGGAAAGCAGATTGCAGGGAGAGCAGCGCTCCGCCTGTGATCCCCTGTGAGTCACGGCTCCTGACAGCTGGCCAAGCACCTCTCACCTCAAAGAAGGGTGATCCTTGCCTGCCAGAGGGAAGGAGGGAGCGCTCTGCCACAACTGAGCAAACTCTGGGACTTCAGGCTGGCAGAGGTCAGGACTGTGGCTCGCAGGACTCCTGCCCCCGCCCAGCAGCGGACCCTTATCCAAAGAGAGCCTCACTGTGCAAGTATGAAGCTGTGGCGCAGCAGGAACTCGCCCTGCTGAGAACACACAGGCTCTGTCTCACTGCCCGGTCCTGCACAAACCAGGTAATGTGTTACTGGCGCCTCACCACAGCCTGCCTGGTGCCAAGCTCTGGGCCTGACACAACAGCATTGTGCAGCAAGGCAGAGAGTGGATTCCCAGGGCATTAATCACTCCCCCCAGTCTGCATGCATGCATGCTCAGCACACACCAACATTACCTTCATGGAAGACTGCTTATCCCATTTTGCTATTAGCTCTGGAGTGTGTCTGGTCCAGTGTGGGCTGATGGAAACAGGGACCAGAATGAAATGATAGCTATTAACTCTGTTACAATATTGTTCTGGGATCTTCAGCACAGACTGGGTCAAGTCAGAGCAGCCACGAAAAGGCATTTACATATAGACTCTGACAACTTCTTCTATTCCTCCTCTTCTTGCAGCTGAAATTGCACAGGGTGAAACATCCCAAATATCGGACTCACCAGCACCAAATGTAATTGTCAGGCACTTGCTAGAAGTACCACCACTTAGATGGAGGCAGGAGTACTGAAGATGCTGAAGCAAGGATTTTAAGCACTTAAGAGATAAGGCAGCAATGTGAAGAGGCCATTTAGGCTGATTACAAGTATTAACAACCCCAGTAAAAATGGAGACCCAAAAGGTTTGAGGGCAGCTAATCCACTTCTATCCCAAAGCACTGCTCAGACCATGAGATAAAAAGCAGTAATGGATGGATGCCACAAATTAAGCAGCACAGAAACCAAACTTAACAGGTGCTATCGCCACTTGTTTCTCCACTACATAATACATGCCACCTTCTCACTCAAGAAGCAGCACTGTTAGAACTGACTACGGAGGGTATGACTGCACTGTAACTGAAAAACTAACATTTCACCAAACAGACCAAAATATGCCATGTGGGCTTCCACAGGCACACAGGATTTGCACAAGAGGGACAAGTGGATTCTTGTCCAGCAGATGTCTCAATCTCTATAAGAACCTTAGAACCTGCATGAGCAGTAGACTAGGAATGGTCATATTCCCAGAAATGTACAAAAGACAAGCTTGTCACAAAATTATTAGAGAAATTAATACTAAAAATATTAAACAAATGCTGTCAGTGATCTTTTTAAAATTTGAAGAACACCTTGTACTTCTTTTCATATCTGCTTCCACTCATTATAGGTCAATGTCTGTTCACTGAAAACACAATCCACGCCCACTGACAGAGATACCACTCAGTTCAGTGCACCCTCCAGCTGCTGGGACTGGCTTTGGCAAGAGATCTGCTGCAGCTCTTGCTGTGCTCTAGGCTGCAGGATTAGTACCCAGCACACAGTGGGAGGAACCAGCAGTTATGCTTGGCTTCTCACACCACTGTGTCAAGAACAGGAGCTTACTAGCTACATACTAAGACATTTCTACCTTTTTCCTCTGTTCCTCCTGTGTTCTCCAAATCTGGACAGTGCTCCTTCCCTCCTCCATGCCCCAGTGCATCTGCACAGCTTGCACAGTCCTCATTCACACTTCTAGGATAGGGCATTACCTGCACACCAGCATGCCCTCACTGCTCCCACCGGCCTTCAGAGCTGTGGCCACCCACACTCCCTCTCCCTGCTCAGAGCAGAATATGTTGCTCTGTAAAGCTCCCTGAGGTCCCTGCTTGCCTGCACATTCCTGGGTGGAATAAACAATACCCTGTTGAGCCAGGCTGCCTGGGCCCCAGCTGGAGATGGTGCCAATGCAGGGACTGTGGCTCCAGCAAATGCAGAGCTGATCCTATGAATCACAACAGAATGGGCAACGCAGCAAGCAAGGCAAACTCCCAACTAATGGTGCTGAGGAGAGGAGCCTTCTCCCACCAGGGAAATGCTGATCACTGCAGCTTCTTGTTAGGATATGCTGCTTGTCTCAGCAGATCCCAAAGAGTCCCCCAGCTGAGCTTCACACAGTGGGAAACATGAGAGCTCTTCTGCACTCCACCTCCCAACACCACATGGCTCCCAGGAGGAAGAGGAATCGTCTCACTCTAAGAAGAAATAGCTTATTTGGCTTTGTCTGTAACCTGATCAAAACAATATCAAAAATCATTGATACGAATTTTTGGTTGGATCACTGACCCCTCAAGAACCAGGACTATCAAGTAACGGGCTGCTTAAGCAAGCTCTGGCCTCCCACCACACCTGTGTGGCATAGGAGCTCTGCAGTGTACCAAACAAGTCATTCCAACCACTACTTCTGGCTCTGGCTGTCAGAGTTCTCACCTGCTCGTTGCAGGACGTGGCTGAGGGCAGGCTGGTGGTGTTTGTGTGGGTTAAAAGTGGCGTGGCAAGGAAGCAAGAGGAGCTCGTGCTGAGCCAGACGACAAGCAAATGAAAGTCATCTGGAAACTAGAGCACAGCATCAATTTTTAATGCAAAGCAGAACATCTTGCCATAACATGAGAGCAAAATGACTGTGATGAATATTTAATCTCTGGCAGTGGGGTCCCAAGCATGCAAAGGCCAGAACACCAGCTTGGGAGACAAGATTTTCCCAACTTCTGTATGCTGTGGCAGCACGCACCTCACAGACCGTGTTACAAAGTCCTGTCTTTGTACATGGTACACAGTTGTGTGTCTTTCCAGTTTTGCAGACAGGCTAAAATGATACAACTTAGAATAAGGAACAGACAAAACCCCAAGAGCAGAATCACCATTGCTGTGCAGCACCTGTGGCTGGGCTACAGGTGGTAAGTAGCATACAATTACAAAAGTAGTCATTACACCTTGAGTACATATCCAAAACAAGTTGAACTGGGGCTACAAGGACATTCCTTAACACTGTAGCACTTGATTTTGCATCCTGAACAACGTTCTTCAAGATAACTTTTGGACAGAAGCCCACTGTGATGCTTTGGTTGCTGGGTGGGGAGTCCAGAAATCTTGAAATTACTTGAGTTTGACTTGGAAACTCTGTTCCTTTGCCACCTCTGTTCACCACCATTGCTGTTCTGTACTGTATCACCAAAGAACCTCAATCCCCAGCAGGGATTCTGCTGCTAGCTGGACCTTTTCCTTTCAGAGAAAGGTGCATCTGAGAAGGAAGCAGTAAATTTTATCTCCCAGCAGAAAGGTTCTAAAAATAAGACAAAGTAAAAACTCTGTCACTCAGCAGCGGGGCTGAGTAATTAGAAATATACTTTTGCTGGAGAGGGGAAAAATTATCAGTTAAGGCAGGGAAGTGCTAAGATAAGCACAGGTGAGGCTGTCCCACCTAAGCTTACATCACCACTGTCACAAAGTCCGAGGTCACCCACTGCAGGGACACCTCAACCGCAGTCAGAACCCCAAGAGGTCACACAGCCATGACAGCTGGCAGAGGTGGTGCCCTGTAAAGCTCTGAGAATCACTCCCTTCCTCTGCCCCTACTGCTCAGCTCCTCCCATCCCAATATCAACAGTGCTTTAAAACGGATGTATATTTTTAATGGCACTGCTAATTCTAAGCAGAGCAGCTGGGGAGGCAGCTGAAACCTTTGGCCCTGACACAACAGAGGATCTCACAAGCAGAAAGCAGAGGCCAGCTCAGAGACGTGGGCACTCCTGGTGCTGCGGAGGCCTCGCACACAAGCAGAACGCATTTAGACACTGCCCAGCACGACTCACAGCCAGAGTGAGTCAAGATGAGGGGGATGATGGTGACGTCTTGTAGCACGGTACAGAGGCTGTATTTGGCAAAGCATCTGCAAAACTGCAAATTCTGTATCTATGAACTCTTTCAGATGAAGAGATAAAATCTCAGTGGAAGCAAAGGAGAGAATGGCAGAGGCAAGGGGAAAGGAAGCCCTTTCAGAAGAAACTGAAAGTTGTGGAATCATGACAAATGTCAAAGCAGACATTTATACTTATGACACAACTAGAGGCTTGCTAGGTACTACGGCAAGGAGAATGAGATATGAAAGGTCAGAAGTGGCAAGAGAATTTCAAACAGCAGGAACAGCAGCAGAGATGTTTGAACACAAAGGCCAAACTGCATCAAGGATAGGATCAGATGAGGTACCACTTAAGGGAAAGGTCAGCAAAGGGACAGCAGAGGAGCAGCAGGTGCCTCTCAGAGCATGCTGAGGGTGACCCAAGCCTACATCCCCTGGCAGGGCCACTGGAGGAGACAAGTCCAGTTCACCTCTGATAAGTACAAGGCAATGGGACCAGGCTGCCAGCGCTGCAAGAGGGATTTGTGTTTGCAGAAGTGAAAACATATAGGGAATTCTTTTCTCAGGCTGCCTTGAACCGAGTGAATGACCTCGGAGCACCCAGAAAAGGCACAGTGCTTCAGCCCTGAGCTTCTGCTCTCTGTGTACAACCACTTATGCCACCCTCACGGGTGCAACATTTCCAGACGCCCGGTGCCAAACCAATGTGGGATGGCCACATAATTTCTAAAGGGCCAGGTGCTCTCCTGCAACAAGGTGTCCAGGCAGCGCCAGCTGCCATCAGCTGCCTGCCTGCCTGGTGGTGACGACCCGGGCTACCACTGCCTGAACAGACACGGCTTAAGAGACCACAATCCCAATGTGCAATGTGGGGAGCAGAGGGCGGCTCCCGCTGTACCGCACAGCTGCTCCACAGTGCCCAGGTGCCCCAAGTGCTCCCAGGGCAGCACGGGTGCTGCGGGACGGGGCCCAGCGGGTCCCCAGCTGGGGACGCAGGGCTGGAGGGCCACACGCTGCCCTGGCACCAGAGGAGCGCAGCCACCCGAGCTCGCAGCACCCAGCGTGGGGCACCCGCCGCCCGGCCCGGGGCAGCCCCGGCACACGGCAGTCCC